>JAFFZR010027486.1:0-36883 GCA_018397195.1 Lethrus apterus | reverse complement strand
TCCCATTTAAAAAAAATCGAGTTG
Source organism: Lethrus apterus (assembly GCA_018397195.1). NCBI lineage: Eukaryota > Metazoa > Arthropoda > Insecta > Coleoptera > Geotrupidae > Lethrus > Lethrus apterus. The sequence goes on along the minus strand of JAFFZR010027486.1, from coordinate 36,859 downwards.
GCTGTGCTGCTCCCGAACTTGTCAGTTAAAAAAATAACAAAACTGTGGAAATAATAGAAGGCTTTGTAAACAGCATGCATATTAAATTTTATCGAATTAGCTTGAATAGTTTTGGAATAACAAGGCCGGTTCCATACATTTGGTACGCACTGTATAGATCCTTCACATAGTTTTAAGTGTTAATTTTAGTCAAGATTTATTATTATTATTATTGTTATTTTATTTTTCTTATTATTATGTATGTATGTATGTAACTACTTTCCCAGATGGTTTTTTTGTTTTTTTCCCAAGATGTGTCTTTCATCATGTTACACGTATCTTTGTTCTCAATGGGATTTTTGTCGATGTCGTCAAGCATGTGAGGAGGCAGAGGAAAATGTTGTGTCAAGTGTATTATTATATTTTATTAAAACAAACCTTTACTGGCATATTCACATTCTTACAGCTCCAATTTACACGATGTTATTAATATCCTCCTGCTTCCTCCTCGTCAATCTTAATACCTCCAGCCCCGCTCCAGACTCGTCCATGGCTTACCATCAATTGCTTACCCAACCCCTATCTACTCGTGTTCACACACTCGCCCCACAAATGCCTCAATTCGTCCAACCCAATCCTACAGAATCTACAGCTATAGTATACCCTCCCCATTCGATATTTGTTCTACGTTTCCTCACCTAAAACGTGCTAGGAGTTTCTCATCTGTATCTCCTTTACCACCCCATATATACCGCTTTAATTTTTCTTGCATGTTAACTTCTGTCCACCTTCCCATTACCTTGTTCAGACGTTGAAGAGAGTTGCTGGGGGGGGGGGCAGCAACTCTCTTCAACGTCGACCATTCTGCCGATTTCACCCAGCTCCCCTATTTCCCTGTCTCAACTCTAAATCATATTTCACCGTGTTATTATTATTATTATTTTTATTTATATTATTATTGCAAAAATGAACATCTATAAAGAAAATAATATAAAATCATTCATTATTACCTTATCTTTATTTCTTGAACCTTTCCTGAACTATTAATTTATTGACCAATCAAATTAATTGATAATAATTAAGTGATAATTTTTATCTTTAATACGATACACACACTACACGATATTAAAATTAATAAAAATACTGATAAAATTGAAAAACGTTGATTATGGGGTGTCGGTCCCAGGATTGGAATAAATTGCATCTTCGTATTCTGATGTTTTATGTGTAGTGCCACGTGTCAAAATGCACACTTTTAATTCGTCCATGATGCCCAAAACTTTCTCCAACGACCACTGAAAAATATCGACGGAACCATTTTTCAAATCTTTTAAGACGTGATCCGCCGCCATTTTGCATTTATCGGTAATTTGGCCCAAACGCCCAACCTTGTTTTGAATTAAATTGGAGTTCGTGCTCAAACACCGCTTGAAAGTCGTCACTTGCTCCTTGAAGTGCCACTTTACGCAAGACTTAATAACAAACTTGGCATCATTCTCCAACGAATTAAGTTTATATTCGTGCTCGTTGATTTGTTTGATCAAGGAAACAACGTCGTCGTCGATTTTTGCGTCGATCGCGTCAATTTTCGCATTGACGTTTGCGTCTAATTCATTTTGATTTCCGTGGACTTCCTCTAGACATTTTTCCACGTTGGCGCCTTGGCTTGCGGCTTGTGCGACTTTTTCGGTCACAATGGCCATCAGAACTTCGTTTAAATTTGCAACTTCGTCCCGACGAGTCGCGCGTATTTGTTCCAAATCCGAAGTTACGATTCCGTAAGCCGCGTTTAAGGTTTCGTTTTGTGTGTGTATGTCCGCGGTTATGTCGAATATCTTCGGTTTGAATTGATCAATAATTTGAAAAATGTTTAACCAAAGACGTACGGCGTTGAAATCCAGTTTCGAAGCCTGAAAATTCATTTTGAAGAATTTTTTTTTGCATTATGTGAATATTACCCCTGTGACCGATAACACGACGAACAGTGGGAAAATCGACATTGTGTGGAATTATGCACTTGGTTGGAAGAACAGTACTCAAGATTAATAGGCTTTACCCTATTTATATGGGATTTTGTTTGTTTTCATTATCTGAAGTGTGTAACAAATCTATGAATGGTATAGGTTGTTCACACCTGGTGCGCTGTTGCCGGATTATTGAATTAAGACGATATCAATTCTGCAGGTTTTATGTATTTGTAGTCGATTATTACGTTGGAAAAATGGTAGAGATAAAGATTAAAGATACGAAGCGAGAAAGAAATTGAATAATTTTATGCTCATTAATAAACAGACGAGACTGCAAATACGAAACATTGAGCAAAATTTGGAATTATTTAGAATGAAGGCCAGAAAGTTGCTTTAGAGAAAGTATTGACTAATTAATTTTTTCCAGTTGTTATGTCCCTGTATCTTAAAATGACGGGGCTCTAGGGCATAATTTTAAAGCAAGAGCAATTCGAGCAAACAAACGCCTGACAACGTTGTCGCCAAAAAAAAAAAAAACGCATCGATGCTTTTCTGTCCAAAATTCGAAATTAAAACATAATTCTCTCGAAATTATCTCCAAGATTTCTATCGAGCGATAATCACAAACCCCGACAATTTTAAATTGAATTTATGTGTACTTGTTATATTAATATGCAAGAGGCGTCCAGTCTCTAAGAAAGTAAAATGAGTTACTATACACATTACGAGGTCGAGTTCGCCGCACTAATTCGATTATCGTCTCTCAAATTCGAATCTTCGGGTTCGGGGAGGAGGTCGTTAAGTGGGCAAATTTGCACGCCTACGCGTGGTCTTTAATCGAGGTTTTTAATCGCATTAAAAACAATATATTTTTGATAATAACATATTAGACGTCTATATTCGACGGCGATGATCTACGGTGTCGTCGGACACTTCATAAAGTAATTTAAGTGGGTAACTCATTTTTATAATAACACGGCCGAAGGTTTGGCGTTCTTGAGCAATTAGAAATTTTATGTCGGAAATACGGTACAAAAAGGTGGTTTAAAATATACCTACTCTTAAATAATACAGAGAACAATTTCAGTTTAATTTCAAAAGTTAAATTATAAAACGTAATTAAAGGACTTGGAACAAAGCAATTTCATCTACAGAAAGGGCAAATTAATTTTTCAAAATAATGAAATTTTTGTGGCAATTAAATTAGGTTTATGGACGTTTCGATTTTTCAAATTTGTGCAAATTTAAAAATTTTACGTTACTGGCACGATGGAAAGTATTTTAGATTATGCGGATTTAAATGTCAGCTATTATGTGCTCACACAAAACTTATTTATACACCCTATATATATGCACACCTTGTACAGAATAATCCTACAGACTTCTTTGTTAGATACCCAAGAAAGAAGATCAGAAAGAGTGTTGAGTGGATATGGAAAAAATTTTTAAAGCTTGGAAAGGGCTTTTGATACTCTGCCATATTCATTCATTTTACATTTTTTCTTATTATTGCATCGAATTAATTGTTTCAATAAAAAATATATAATTTAATACATTTGCAACTTCATCGCAAATAGATTACGTCTTAAAATCGTACAAAACAAATATTCTACTGCAGCGTTTTTGTTTGTAAAACTAGATAACCGTCTTTGACTCACACTATGATTAAAAATTTAATAGAAAAACAACCCTACTTAATTTACTATTCTTTCCAGAACAGGATGATTTAGTACACAATAAATAACAAACTTCCAGAAATAGTCAACACGTTACCGAGATGACTATGTAAATGTATGCGTGTAATTTGTTTGTTTTGCGCGAATCTACGAAAATAAAATTAAGAGCGCGCACGTACATATTATCAATTTTTTTCGTGTCGTCACCTAATGTTTACCATTCGCGGATCGTATATAACGGACGAATTTCGCTCTGATTATAACATTGCAAAGTGTTGTGTGTTCAAGTAAACTTTCGAAATGGCATCTACAATAATTTTGATTTTGACGATTTTCTTCTATACTCAAGTAAGTAAAATTTTATATGTTTACAATAATTGTGAGAAGCTCTGTCTGTCAAGCAGTCGATTTTCAAATCTTGATTTCTATTCTATTCTTATGATTTTATTGAATGCTTTAGAGACTTGTCACAAAACTTGGCTTAAGCTCGGTGAAAATTTTTCATGAATTGTTTGAAAACTGTTTTATATTTCGGATTTCTCTTTTCCCTCTACTTTAGGTGTGTGGATCTTTAATTGGTATGTCAGCAATGAGTCCGGTGAGCCCAATAGGACCGGGAGGCCCATTCGGACCGTTCGGACCATTAGCTGGAAACCAAGGAACGTTACTAAGTTTAAAATTCACCCTACTATCCCAAATGCTAACGGCGAAAAGAGATCTCATCACCGCTTCAATGCAAATGAAAATGGGGTTGAGCGCGGCGAAAAACCAGCTAACTTTACAAGCGCAAAATTTGGATAATCTCGTAAAGGAACGGACTACCCTGGCACAAACCATCGGCAAAGACGTCCAAGCGTGTGTCGACGGTTACACCACGAACTCTGACGCGATAACGGCGAAAATCAACGAATTGGATTTGTATACGGCCGACGATCAGCTAACGGCGATAAGAAACAACGTATCTTCGATAGGCACGATACTCGGTTCGTCTAAAAATATCTTGAAACAGTGCAAATTGCAATTTTTGGCCGCGACGCAGTCCGAAGATTTGAACCAGTGTGTGACCAGCGGGGGCGAAACTGCACAACAGAACGCTACCAACGTAAATAACGTCGTTACTGCCGGTATTGAAGAATTCAAAGCTAATTACGCGACGTTCATTCAAGAAACGGAAAGTCAAGTGAATGGTCTGATTTTGAAGGCGTCTGCTGAATTCGACGCTTGCTTTACTGCCTAACTTGATATTTTAAAAAGTGTACTGTATGATTTTTCGTAGGAGTTAAATGAATAAACTATTGCAATATTTTTTTCCTTTTTTCTTGTGAGAAATTTTGCGACAGAACGGAAACAGGTACAGAGATATGTTGAACTAAACTTTAAGACTTGCATAACGAATTTGTGAAGAAAAATTTTAATGAATTTTCTCCTTAAATTTTTTTAAATCAATCATCAGTATTGACAATTGTAAATGTCTATACAAATTTTTAAACAAAGTTTAAACAGAGTGGTCAAATAAAAAAAAATCGTTGATAACATTTTTTTCTCCATCGAAAGTCAATTTCAAAAATATTTTTGAACATCACACATCTACGGAACGTATCCAGATGCCTCCGATAGATAATGACTTTAAAAGTAAAAGTTGATATGCAATTAACCGTGTACGAGTGACGGCTCCGATAAATGCTATTTTTAATGACACGTTCCGTGTAATGGGAAGCTTGAAAGATCGAAGTTGAAAATAATTTATGAACGAAATGATTTCTTATTAACGGACTAGACAAGTTATTTTTTTCGAGCACTCCACAAATTATAATACACAAATTACAACATCAAAAGCCCGGCCACATTTTAATAATCACCGGCTCATCTCGAAGCAATAAAGCCTTACCACTCAAAACTATAGATATTCTAATACGCACCCGCCGATGCGTTCCTTCATAGGTGTGTATTAAAATCTCTCTCCGGTATTTGACCGTTGTAATGGTTTGAGAATTAGTCCGAACAATTTGCCATATTTATTTGTTTTTCGTTTTAATGTTTCGAGACCGTCCGCTCGGGTTGCGAAATTTAAGCCTTTAATTTCTCCTTTTAATATATCGGTCGGTCCCCAATTTCCTGCATACAGGTGTGCGCATTTTAATAGTTCTTTTTCGTCTCCTTCTCGTTAGGCTTTAATTAGGATAAATGCGCCCGGAGACGGACCCAAATTGGTGTTGTTTAAAAGGCGATCGACGTTGCGTAATTTTTTGGCGCGAGCGTCTAACCGCGCAATTAAACTTTGTTTTAATTGTAGTCGAAGATGTTATCAGAGCGAGAAGAGAACGCGTGTACAGGTGCTTTCGATTTTATTTATCGCCTGGCGGTGACGAGATCTTTAAACAGATTTAAGTACTTGATAAGCCAGTGTTTCTAAAACTTTTGTTGTTGGGGCGCCTCCACTTATGTAACTATTTTTGTTAGTGAATTTTTCTTAATGAGATTACAAAATAAATAATTATATAAAGCAGTAACAGCACAAATAACAGCACTACACGCCTTACGCCTATAGGCTCATGGCTTCAATTTTCTTTATAATCATCGCCATTTTTTTCTATTCATTGTTTACTCTTCCCAGACTTGAACACAAACATGTCTGAAGTCTTCTTTCACAGCTTTCACTGATTTCTTTCTTTCTGCTTATGATTTATGCTGGTCTAAATTTAACGAACATTAAATATATCTCAAAGTCAAAAACATTAGAAATGAATTAAAACCATACATTTTATAAATGCAATGGTAAGAGTAAGATTGTCAAAAATACATATTAAAAATCGACATGTTTCTCAGTTAAAATTTTCATTTTTAAATAACTTCCTGATAAAGCGTAAACCATTTATTATCAAGTAGGCAACCCATCTAACTTGTTTCGTAAAAATTCATATACATAATACAATTGTTTGTATATACACACATTTTGTAGCATTTTTTCACATTTTTAATACATATTTTGTGTACATTATTATTATTACCATTTATTATTCATTCATAAATATTTTAAACACATGTTACGTACGTTTAGTATTTTTTAGCGCTAACTAATAATCGTATTTCCGAGAAACCGATGTGTTAAAAAAAAGATAGTAAAGCAAAATTTAATAACGCCTTTATAAATATTGGTCTCTCGTAAATAACAAATTAAATGTTGATTCACGACACAGGCAATTATAATTTCGTTAATTATTCATGTCCCTCGTACGTGAATTTCGTTCGAAAAACAAATCATTTAATTATTTCCTGCCACGGTAATTGCCGGTTGGGACAAAATTATGCTCAAAATCCATTTAATTCAAAAAAAGTCTTCATTACAATCGAAGACGACTCGCATATTCAATCAAATTCGCTAGCGTTCAGTATTGGGTGGCATCCGAAAAGTTAAATTATAGGCATCGCTTTAAATAAATAAATGCCAACGTTTAACGGATTTATGCCCATTCTTAACGGTACCGATTCCGACCAGCCGGGACTGATGGACTCCCTATAAAACAACCGTGATTAAACATAAACAATGCCTTCTTGATTAGGGAATAAATACTCGATGAAGTTGTTGGTGGTCTCGCCGATTCAGACAATTCAAATAAAGTGGCTACAGGTTTGGGGGGTAACAAATTTAAATTTCGCCGTTTTTCCCCGCACGCAAGCTTTACAACAACGATTAATAGGACAGGGCATTAATTATTGTATTGTATTGTTCGATTTTAGAAAAATTAGAAAAAAGAAAAACAAAAATGTAATTAATAGTTCCGTTGCTTGAAAGTCTACGCGCGGCAATTAAAACGATATCCACGAAAAAATCTATTAAACGTCAAACATAAATCATTTCTTTCGCGGTAAGAGAGGTAGTACTTTAAGATAACTGGTACGTTAACTGTCTGTCAATCGGGAAGTTTCGACTCATTACTCATTAAATCCTCACTCGTTTTTGTTGTACGCGATTCATCTTTGGAAAATGTAGTATACGGAACAATGCTATTGCACTGAAAATTTTGTTTATTTTTTTTTTAATATTTTATTGATTACAAGTTCGAGAATAAAAAATTAAAATCAGTCACTGTAGGAAATATTAAAGTGTCAATAAGATTGTTAGTAATAATTACATAACTTCAAATTTAATAATCTGTGCCGGCCATAACTCTGATAATTCCTTGCCCCCCTTCCACTATTTAAATTCATATTCCATAATAAATCCATTCTACAATTAGATTTTGTTTAATACATAATTTAATTATTGAACTCGATTTGTTAGTTTAAATATTTTTTAATCTATTTTTTTTACTTATAGCAAAAAAATTTTCTATTTTCTGTAAATAATTTATACTTTTAACGTTTGTTTCAAAATTCATTTTTGGGGAGATTTTAATTCAAAGCAATTTCATGAACATGGAATTTTATGTGAAAATTATAGGCATGTATTTTGGATAATGTGCTTAATTTTTTTGAATTATTTTGTGTTCATCACATCCAGCATTCATTGACGCATCAATAAGGCATTTCGAGAATGTAATAAAAATCGACGTCGTATTAAAAATCCTGTTGCTGCGTAGCTGTCGCCATGGATCCCTCTGTCGTTTCTTCGTCGGTAGTTTTTCCCAGATTTGATCTACGCCCTGTCTGGAAACGCAACGACGACCGTCATGTAAACTATTAATAAAATTAATTAAATACTAACTTATTCTAAATTTTAAAAAAAAAGCAATGAATAAAAAAAATAAATAAGGAACTGGTTGCATTATAATAAATTATCACATTGAAATCTGATACTTTGTAGATCCTCGCCGTACGTTTTGTCGAGCGTATTGCACATTAAATTTTATTTATGTGCTCATTTATAATATCATGGTAGAAGTTACCAATCTCATTTTTAACGATTATTAATTACGCACCGTTAACCAACCGACACTATTTGAATTATTAGTTAATTAATTAATTTAATAATACATTACACATTTTAGGTTAGTATTTTTATTTTCATTTTAAAATGTTTACACTGTGGACATTTCAGTCTACAATATCTTTATCAACATTAAACATAATCTTTTAGAATGAAATAAAAAAATTTTTAAAGTGTAAATAAAAATACATTACATAAGATGTTTTCTCGTCATGTATACAATTTAGAATTTTATTGTTAATTGTATGTTCTTAAAAACTTAGTTTCCGTTGCTCGAAGATTAGTTTAAATTCTTGGCTATTAATCTAGAAACGATAATTTTTTGTACTTTCTTCGGAATCCAACAAAGCTGTGTGTGTGTGAAATTGAAATCCAAACATATTTGCAGGCAAAAATTTAATCAGTCAAATTAAAAGTTGGAAAAAAATCTCTGAACTCGTTATTTTGAATTGAATTTATTTTTTGAAATTCTAAACATCAACGAAGCTTAAACAATTCAAAAAACGGTAATTATTTATTAATAATTAATAATTATCGATTGGATCGGTTTCGATTAGGTGACATGCCAGTATAATTAGTAAGTCTATGTAGCCCCCAGCGAAGCGTTATTAAATTAATGAATATTTAAAAGCAGGTGTATGTTCACTTACCAGACAATTTATTTTACAAATTTTTTAAATGCCGTACACAAACCCCAGTACACGTGAACATACAAGCAAGATATAAACAATTTAATTATGAAAATTGACTTTGCACGGTTATAAATGTATCATCGTTGGAACTAGACGACGCGCGACGCCCACGAATTACAATTTTAAAGATTTATGTTTACCGCGTCCCGACAAGAACGTATAAAGCACGGATTTTTTTAATTCCGCGCGTAATTCAATACAGAAACAATAAACGCTGCGAAAACAACGCGCTCGATTCACGCGATACATAACGGAAAGGCACGTGCTGATTGAGTTCATGCATAGACTTAACAACATTCAATATTGACGGGAACGAAAGCGATCGTCTACCGTTTTCATGCCTACCGTATAATTACGCCAAAACACGTGCACGTGCAGACCAAATAATTTTGCTTTTGAGTTGTAATCTTAAAAATTACACGTAGTTCTTTCTCTTCTTCTGTCTTTGGCATCCATGCGAACTGTAAACTTTGCGTTTTTGCATGTGTTTGGATTTTTAACAAACGAGGCGTGATTTTTAGAATTTTTTTATTGTAATTTTTACATTCGATTGTATGTAATGAACAAACATCCATAAGTAATCCCTTAACTTAGCAATGATGTATACGAAATCTGGAAATAATAAAATAAACAATGTAAATTAGATCACAAAATTATTTTGTGATTTATACAAGAATCGAGTAGGCATGAATTACAAAGAATTTTTTATGAGAATAATCATAAAAAAACTGGATTCATATGAACGCACCGACAGCTAATAGAATAAACGATATCGAAATAAATGCATTAAGACACATAGTATACCATCAAAACTTTCTGGGTTTATTAGTATGAACCCTTGTCTCAAGAATTACATCCATCTGAGTAGGCGCGGTGAAGCGCTAGATACATTAGACCCAATGATGAATTAAGCCGATATTCATCTACGCGCATATTTCGGTCAAGTAAGGGCGGTCTATGATGGATTATGTAACATTAAAAAAAATAACTGGGGTTTGTTACATCCCATCGTAAATGTTTATTAAAGTTTTTAATTTATCCACATTTCGTTGTTAAATTAAATACAATTTAATTTCAATTCATTGACGTTAACGGACGGATTCAATTTCGCCAGGGGATTTTTTCAATTACGCGCGCTGGCAACGCGCACCAAGCAGAGCGTTTCTTTCCATTTCGGAACGTTTGCGATTCTAAACTCTAATTAAGAAGTAAATTGTATTTTAATTGTAATTGCGGCCGAATCATCTGCACTACGGGCAAAATATATCATTGTCTTGTTCTTCGGTGATACACAACACACACTCGCCACACGGCTATTTGTAACTCGAGCAGCACACATGATACCTATAATAATCCACGTTCCCAACAACCTGATTAAAATTTGCGATGCCGATCCGAGATTAGATAAAGGAATATGTACGTTAATTAATGTTCTTATAGCAACAGACGTAATATTCTTCGTTTTTATTCCGCTGAAATGTACTTCGGACCCGTATGTTTTATTCAGTACTTTGAGGCCTGTTTAAGTACGAATTTCTATTCGCAGTGATAAACATATATTGTCAAATCTAACTGTTAAATGCTTTTATAAACAATTTTTCCAATGCAGTACCTAAACGGACGTGTGAAGAAGAAGATTCTTAAAGACTGTGGAAACTAAATAGCTTCAAGATATTGTAAATATGATCGAAGTCAGATGAAATAGCTCGGAAGTTATGTTGCACTGTTGTCGTATACAAGTATAATATTGCATTTGGCTTCCAATTCTTAATTAGACTTTTTTCAGATCTTCACTAATGGCTTGGAAAACAGAAATGGGTACAGCAAGAAGAAAATAAAATAGCTTGGTCTACCCCTTTCTCGTTTTCCTATAGACATTTTGTAAGTGATTTCTTTCACTAAACAAGGCTCTTCCATCCTCTCCAAATGACCGAACCACTGTAATCGTCGGGCTTTGATGATCACTTATTACTTGTTTTTTGAATAGGATATACATTTCAGTATTAATACTTCTTTCCCAAGCACCCTCTCTTTTCATTCCTCTAAATATCCGGAAACCCAAGCAAGTCCATCTGATCCAATGCAAGCTATTTTGTATACACTTTTAAACATTTTACATAAGTTGTCGCGTGCGTTGAAATAAATAAATAAAAACTTTTAAAATTGAATTAATGATCTTTAATGCTTGTAGTTTGAAAAAAAAAATGGGACAACAAAAAGAAAATGACATTAGCGATCGCATCATTTGACAATTATTTCTAAACATCTCCAAGACCCCTTTCAAACAAACCTGATGGGCCGTTTTGTTTCTAAATTTCTATTTTTAGTTCATCAAACCTTCGCATAATGGTAGGTGTGAGAATGGTCACAATGGCAATTCGTGGACTCCGGACGTATCACTATCCAAATTAAATGCATTTCTCTTCGCCAAATACCATATATTTACGATACGGTGCCATTACGACGGGCAGTCCGCCTAACGACATTAGACATTTTCCTATTTGTGTGCGTCCATCTCAAACGAAAAGAAACAGAAAAAACGACAATTCGAAAAGCAAAGAACGAGGTTAATTATAACGTAGCGGACTCCGTGACTTGCCTGGGAATTTTTTGTTTGCAGTTTTACAAATTGCAACTTCTAGAAACTTGTAGCGATCCGAGGTCTTAAGAGCGCACGAACCACCACCGTACGTTATCTTGATTAACGCCAAACTCGACTACTGTCGCGCCGCTCTTCGTCGAAACTGAGAAGCGCGAAATTTACGAGCTTGTTCTTCAACAATATCGCATAATCGAGGATACATTTTATGTTTATAAATTACCTTATTTTAATTGTTGTAAGCATCAATCTGTACGCGGTCGAATTTTTTGCGCCGCGAGATTATTTTTGATTTATGTGCGGACGTTCCAAATTAAAATTGAAAATAACTGCGCGACGACATGAAATCCAATATTAATTAGTTTGAATAAAATTATAATTATAAGCAAAGAGCAAAGACTCGAATTGATCGCCACGTATTGTTACAGTCGCTTTAGAATTTTATTAAAAAGTTTATTTATCTTCTTCTCGTATCCTTTTAAGTGTCGGACAAATATTTAATAAATAGCAAAAAATTAAATTAATTATTTAATAACGCCGCGTGCAATTAACGTTTAATCGTATACGACACTAATATGGCGAAAGGGCAATCAGTAGAAATAAAACATTTGTGGCTCAAAACTCTGAACTTATTCCCATTCGCCAAATTTAGACGAAGAAAGTGATTAAATCAAATCGCACCACCATCGACTGGACTTATATGGAGATGGTCTAATGATTTAATCGTCACCGTATGTTCGAAGAACGAAAAATTAAATACATTTTTTTCCATGAATCATTTGTATCTTAAACCGTTAGTGACTGTAATTTCAAAACGTGCGTTATTATCAAACTATCATCAAACTAATTACAAAATTTATTTATTATTCATTATACTTTTATCTTTTACTCGTGAACAATCAACCAAATAAAAAAACTTATAAATAAAAAATGTATTACAACACACAAATTTTGTGTGTTACAACTAAGGATTTGACATTTATTATTAATTTTAAAAAAATTTGTAAAAAAAATCGCCGCCTTGTTTTTCGAAGCATTCTTTGCGATCGTATTATGATCTACATTGAGGGAGGCGTACAGACGGACTTAATAAAAAATACTTATCCGAACCATCTGATTGATGGATTAATTTATTTATAATCAGCAATTAAGGCCGCGGTTATTTTAAGAGGTTGGCCGATCACTGATACTGGTGGGGTAATATATAACAAAAGTGATCCGGACCGAATCTAGATTTACCTCTACATACTTAAGTTTATTTTTTTTTCCAATAAAGTAGCTGTTTGCTGATGTAATAATCAGATAAATTGATGTGTTCCATATTGGATTTTTTCCATGGTCGTTTAGGTAGCTTCAATCGACTTATCTTACTCGGAAATCTTTTGTAATATTAATTACGACTTTGTGTATCACAATTTTCTCGTAAGTAATAATAGTTAAGTTATTTGGTCCATTTGAAATTTGAATTCATCGTTGCAAACTGCATAGAGGAAAGAACTTTGGAATCCGTAAAAATTCTAAATAAATACGAACATTACTCCAAAAATGTTAAAAAGATATTTCGGCATTTTCTCACTTAAACGTGTAAGATTAACGTTTGCGTAACTGTAAAAATTAAGCGCATTAAGTGGTCACCCGGGTGTGCATGTGGTAATTTATTTTCGAAAATATCGAATTAAAGTCATTAATTTTTGGTGCGTAATTTTAAAACGGTTTTGTCTTGACAATGATTAAAAGCGGTTTCATTTATCAAAAGCTAAATACGAACTTGTTTAGTCACCGACCGTGCATGTGCAATAAATTTTGCATTAAAATTTAAAACAGCATGGCGACCTACATACACTCGAGACCTAATGAAAAAAGTAACACGACTCTAGGGCGTTATTGGCGGTAAATGATTTAAATCGCATATTGACTTTTTTCTCACTTCGTGTACGCGTTCAAACAACACCGATCGTGTAACGCGCTAAACTCGTACAGAGAGCCAACAGTACAAGAAAGTATGCATGTACAGGAAAAATATTAACGGTATTATATGCTGGTTGCAAAATTCGACAAAATACGATAAAAAAATATTTCCTTTTGTGCAAAAACTTACAAAATATTTTCAAAAATGTTCGCCACACATTTCTTATCATTTTTTTTTTTTAATTTGTTAATTTTGATGTAATATATTTGTTCGGACGGCGAAGAACAATATACAAATATTTACAAGAATTTTGTACGTATTCGCCACACTGGTACATATTTTGAAATTGCTTCTTCTTCTGAAAGCACTCAAACACAGACAATATGGATAACTTCATGTCCGACTCAATTGATGCGCATACCAATATTTTCTTCCTTGACTGGCGGCGTCTGTGGTGCTCGCGATCGTCAGTAACATATAATTACTGATGTCTATCGGAAGCGTTCGTGAATGTACCGTGAGTAAAGATAGGTCGGCTACTTGAAAAATACCCATGATGTCTCATTGTTGCTTTCGCGATTGGCAGAGAAATCTTTACATCCATCGACTTATTAGCGTCGATCGAATTAGATATATATGCGTCTTTTTTATTATTATTTCAACCGACGGTTTAACATGACAGCCCGTCAAAAAAATACATTTCGCGCAAATACTCTTGTCGACAGCTTGTAAACTTTTGAGAGACGACTTAAATGTAATTTCATCTCCCAGACGCATAGCATTAATTGTATTTGATTAAAACCCTATCAGGAAAACTGATCAACATTTTTAAATTTTCCATACCCAGGCTAAGATCCTAAAGCTTCTTTTTGCATACAGACAAAAGCACAAATAATTCAAATATGTTTTCATGTTAACTCGCAGTACATTTATTCTGTTGAATTTGTCCGTAAAACCGTGCGAAAACTTTACAGACAGTTTTCGAAAAGTTTTAATTTTAACGTACGAAGCGTCGAACTATGTAATGTCTTTTGATCGACGAACGACCTCGCCCTTTGTCATTTAAGTTCGTGCGTTCCGCGTCCATTTGGGACTTTCTGCTTTGAATTGTAGTGTGGAATAATCCTAAAAGATTTTCTTTATATGAAAATGGTCAAAATTATAAAACAGTCCATTAAATGTTAAATTTGTCTTTTGAAAATAAAAAAAATTGTTGTGAACAAGATTATTAAAATTTTAAAAAATATTATCGGTTTTGTGAACGAATACAAGCAGGTTTTGCCGCCTACGCGACTGTCAATAAAAGACGCGTGCCCCTCGTGTAAACATTGTAATCGAATCGATTTAAATTGAATTTATTTTATGATAAGCGGATATTTTAATGGTGAACGTACACAGATTATGAATGAAATGTAATATACTGTGTAACATCGGCGCCGAATAATTTGATTGGACGCATAGGTATCTAACATTTATTTAGTCCATGACAAAGACGACTCCACGAAGTACAGATTTGATAAAAAAAATTAATATCATTGGAAAATATTCACCGATATATAGATTAAAAGTAAAAATACTTCAATAAAAATATGTCCACATTTCAATAACATTGTAAATGAAATCTACAGCGTGTAGGTTTTTATGTTTTGGTTTCTGAGTGAATGTGTTTTATAAACCTCCTGTAGATTTTAATACGCGATGTCCACACGAAATAACATCTTTTGTACCATTTTCCAAATTAAAAAAAAAATTTAAACAATCGCTTAAAATACCAATGAGTGAGTTTTCTTTAATTAAAAAAAAAGGTAGTGTTGAATACAGTTGGACTACATTAAATTAGGTTAGGTTAGATACCATTACGTACGAGAAATAATAAGTTAATAAAATGTTCCGATAGTTAGAACTACCATTTTTGCGAATTTAAATTACGAATTTACACGTTAAAATTATCGAATTATTTATTTAATAATTACATATTTATCAGTAACATTCGTCATCTACAGTTAATCGTCATTATTGGTAATAAACATAAATTTTCAATCATATTTATCGTTAAGTCATTTATTATGGATTTAGTTAACGACTTCCATTATTAATTCATCGCGATGACAATAATTTGGATAAGCTCTTCATCAATTGATTTACGCGCACAATATTTCACGTTTCGTTGCATACGTAAATAGAAAATTAGGCTGTATGTCATACAAATACTGCCCAATTAATTTATTTTCTTGTGTGTTGTGTCGGCGCGCGGTACATAAGCGGATATAGAAGCGAACGAAGAAAAAAAAATGAAACCCGCCTCGTCCACAATAAACAAAAAAACGAATCGTTGTAACATGGTCTTGTGTAAAGGAAGCGCCAGACCGTAAATAAAAAGTAAGAGTGCCGTGGTCAGCGCCGCCTTTGGAGGCCGACGGCGGCTCCCGCTCGAGCACAGGGATCGGAGCGTGCCGTACCATCATCATTGTTCAATCAGACTCGTAACTATCTTTCGAAGTGTCACGCACGCCCACCGCCGCAACACAACACCTCGCCCAACGAAATGCGCAAATATTTTTGGGCGTACGCTCGGCCACTATGATGCCTATGACGGTAAGCAGGTGATAATTAATTTCACGAAGGTACTGCGTGTCTTGCGCCGAAGGTCCGTTTCCGAACGCGAAGAACAATGAGCCTGTTGCGTTCTCACGGTGCGTTTGTTTCGTTTTTGCACTTTCGCATCGCCAATGAGAGTTTATTACTTTTCGCTATGCACGCCCACTTATCACTGGATGGAATTATGCAGTCCAACGGATTTAACACGTACAATTATCTTGTAATCGTACTGAATAAACACAAGAACCGAAATATGTGATTATATAAATAATTAAATTACGCCCGAAGCGCATTTTTGAATTTATTACTTTATCGGCGAGCATTTTTTTTCAGCAATTTGGTCACGTCGATTTTCTTCTCTAACGCTTTCAAAATTTGCATAAATCTTTACGTTATCCTTAAAAACATCATTTGATTCAATTTTTTTTTCTTTTTATAACTTGAAAATGGGACTTGGGACAAATATATCTTTGCAGTATTATTTCTGAGATGAAGAAAACATTCTCCGCAATTTTTTGTAAATGTCACCTAATTGCTTAATAAACCCCAACTCCATACATTTCCTTCCTTCTTCCCAGTTCTTCTTCTCAGTTCCCGCAATATACATTTCATAAAATGTTTTATTATTAACCCAACCTAACAAATAGAAGGAACAACTCTTATAGGTAATGGACAACCTTAAGGTTATTGCATAGAGTGGATGCCTTGATGAAGTCAATAAATTTACTTTAAAATCTCAAAACATCCGAATATGTTAATATTTATTTCACATTTTGTAGCAAAATGCGACGATAAGATAAGTAAAATTCAATGTAATTTTCTATTATTTACATACCTCTTGAAAATTTAACTGGAGAAGTACAGAAAAATTAAAGGGATGGAGAACAAATTCAGTATATTTTAAAGAAAGCTTTTGTTTAATCGTCCTCTGAAATAATTCAATAAAAATTTCCATCACAACATTTTTTTAAATAATCGGAATGAGTTGGCTATATTTACTGATTTTATCAAAAAAATATTAAAAAATTGTCAACTAAAATTTTAATTCATACATGGTTAGAATTTTGTATTTGTTACTTTATTACTAATTAATTACCTATTACTAATGTATGAAATGGCAAACTATTTAATATACAATTTCACGGTCAACTAAAATGAATTCGAAAGTTACAGACAGGTTTGCCGTAAAAGTTATGTCTCTATTAGTGGTAAATTAATTTACAGCGAGGGTTTTTTTCATAAATTTTTCTAAATTTAATGATCTTTCCTCAAATTTAATTTCCATTGTGCCGGATAAACGTGGCATGAAAACGTACATCGTAACCAATAAATTTTTGATTAAAGGGGTGTATATTAATCTAGAAATCGATCTCCCACCGCGTAGCTCTCAAGTCAATAACAGTAATTCGGACTTCCCTGCAGACGAAAAAAAACTCGAGTTTATTAGTTCTTCACCCCGATGTAGAAAAAGGGGTCGCTTAATGGTTCCCACCGTAATAGAATATTGTTCGTGTTTAATTAAGGATCTTCCCGTCGCGTCGTCGTCTTGCTGAACTTAAAACTCATTAGCGGGACATATCGGTTTTTCAACAACACATAATTAATATCGAAGTTCAATCAGTCTTTAAATCTCATTAGGCGTTATTAGTTTAAAAACAGAAAAGTCATGTGTACGCGCGATCCCGCCGCCGTGTATGTGAACAGGATCCGGTGTTAATTACGGTGCTTTCTGTTCTTCAAACACATTTTTTTTAGGTAGCTTAATTTAATCAGCACCTTTGATCCTCACTCAAGAGAACACAAAATAAATATAAAAATAATTTGCATTAGACTGGGGTAACGATTTATTTTGTGCATACGCATGCACCAACGTCGATATAATCATACCTCGTACTTGCAAATAACAGACGAAAACCACCAATTACGTTATGTACATTCCGACGTTCGTACCTAAAAATTATGCATTTACATTGAAATCTCTTCTTCGGGAATGGACTGTTGGAGCAATTACAATTTCACTTTCGTGCGAACCTCCAAGGTTAAACTTCCGAAAAGCTCGTGTCTCCCCAATCGCGCTTTTGTAAAATGAATTCAAATCGCGACACGCGTTATCTTTTACTTGCATCGTTGTAAATGATCCTCAGTGAAAGAATATTGTCTTAATTGGATGCTTTTCCTTCATCCTTCTTAATACTATTAGACTCCTCCGTCTCACTCATGTATCTCTATCATTTCTTGATCATATATACTTCCCTGCAGCACTCAACCCAGTGGCCACATTTATCCTGTCCCACTCAACAGAATCTGCATTTACTATATTCTTCCCCATCTAATATGTACTTATTCTTTCTTCCAGCTCTTCTCATTTTCTTTCTCTCTCATACTTCACCACCCAAGTTGGTTTATAAGACACCCTTCTTTTCCAATCTGGTTCAACACTATGAAACTGGTGTAGACTTTTCCAGCCTTGCTTATTTACTGGACTTAACCTTAAGGTCCTTACTCATTCGGGTTTTAGAAAACGGTTCTCAATTGGAAAAAAATTATTACAAATAGAAAAGTGGCGTCAGAACGAATTGTCCTTAGAATAATTTCATATTAGGCAGGTTAATTATTGTGTTCAGCCAAGTTTTTGTGTAGGTTACGTTACGTTCAGATAATGAGTTTCATAAAATTTTCTAAAATAATTTTACGTTCCAACGAGGTTGCTGTTGTTAGGAATAGATTTTGGGGATGATTTAAAAAATAATCGAAATGTATTTTTCATTATCAATGTAATAAAAGACACAAACGTTATCATCACACTAATACATAATTTGAAATTATTTTTTTGCATTCATATTTTATTTTTGATTAAAATAAATTTACAAAGCTCATACTTTTTATTATTAAAAAAAGACCGCTGGCGCCTTTAACACAAACCGGATACGAAATTAGACTTCTTTAAAATTCCAATAAAGACTCAAATCAAAATATTGGATCAGCTGTGCCAACAATCGATTCAACGATCCCTTTTATGAAAGTTTTTATTAATAATTGTGAGATAAACGTCGGAACAAACAAATTTTACTTAAAATAATTTTTATCAACTCGTATATTTCGAATAAATTAAAAAAAAAATTGTTGCTCCGAAAATAAAATATTCTCCATAAAGGTCTGGCAAATTTACACAGTTTATTGTACTTAGTGCACCAAAGGCGGTAGATAAACCAACACGCGGTGATTTTCGGACAACCTCTTTAAACACAACAATGCAAATCGATCGTTATCTTCGAGGGTGAAATTTCGTATGCAAGCGCGAAATCAGAACATTCTGCTAATTAGAAAATAAACAAAACAAATTCCACGCACAAATTCACATAAATCCGTAATTGGTCGTCCGACGTATACTAGGTGTTAAATAATAAATTAAAGATTGAATAAATCGTTACGTACGCCCACGATCTAAGATAAACATCGCCATCTATCACATTCTCACACACCGCACTGCAACACAAACACAAAGTAAGTATTCAAATTAATATATGATTAAGATCGTAAAATACAGGTTGATTATATACGGGAGCTCTAAACCAGTCAATACGTGTACGATAAAAATGTTCATAAATTTTTAGATATCGATCGGAAACGTTGCCGTTCATGTAGAAATCTTTTTATTTCTAGTTATAGAAACGACGACGCGTGAGAAAGTACGAGTTTGAATAATCGTCGTGAAGTTCATTAGCCGTGGATAATTGGTTGACGTATCTGTTTATGCAAGTTATTTTAATTTAATTTTGTAATTAATTTTCTAGTGCAAACATGTCATTAAAGAAAACGATATAACATTTAAAAATCGACAAAATGACATTTGTCGATTTTTTTAATGTTTTTAATGTTACATCGTTTTCTTTTCGTCCCGTCACTATTTTATAGTTTTATTTATGAATCGGACACCTCGATGGTACGTTATTAGATAATGTCCGAGGATCAAGGCAAAAATTATGAAAAAAATCCATCGTTGAATTAGATTTGGACTTAGATACAGAAAACTCTAAATCAATAGTGTTGCCAAATTTACTCTCAGAAAGGGGCTAATATCTTCTAGAATAAACAACCTGAATTTCTTAAAATATTTTATTTTTTCCGTGGTCTCTTGTCGTCACTTAAGACAAGTTGTTTCGTGAATTTTGGGACTACTGTATACATTTTAATTGCGTTGGGGAATAAATGGGAAAATTAATAAATCCAGAATATACATATCTGTAAAATATACAGGATAGTTTGTAAATTTAAAAAAAAATCACATTTTTTTCTATTTGATATAAAACAACCTTAATACGGTTTACCAAACGTTGTACCCCTGTAACGTTTTAGCGATCAATAAAATTTGTAATATAAACGTTGTGCATATTTTTGTCAGTTAATTCGGGAGAAAGTTTTTGTAAAATAATAAATGAGCGACCGTTGCACATATAAAATCGATTTATATTATTAAATTATAACGTCCTTCCCCACAACTGTCCATGTACATAATTTATACACCAGAGTTATTACACATAAAAAAAAATTAAACAAAAGTCTTCTTCCTAAGTAATCGAAAACGTTATTAAAAATATGTGTTATTTGCCGCGCGCTAAATTACACAATGTGCGGGGCATGTTTATTAAATGTAATAAACTTTCATTTAATAAATTGATATATTCTTATGGCTGGAAAGTAGTCGGACGGTATTATTTTGTGTTAATAAATTACGACTCACCGTGGATAAATTTCCATAATTTAATAAGCAATTTAATGAATCGAATTTGTTACAGCACGTCTGATTTATTGTTAATTTAAAAACAACAAATTCATTAGGCGTAGCTGTGCAAACAGTAAAATTATATATGTTTGAAAGTTAGTACACAAAAATTTATGCATTATTTTATGTAGAAAATTCAAAAATACAAAATTACAGCAGGATTTACTGTCATAATTTCGTCTTTAAAGAGACGTGCATTGTTTTAAAATTAAGTTGACTTCTACTGTTGGGAAAAAAGCAGGATTTAAGTAAAAATTAAATTATTCATATATGACTAATGAATAGCGAACTGTCATATTTAAATGTCCATTAATTTAAATATGTCGTACAAAATATCAATTTACGGTCAGAAGTGGCGTTAAAAAGAAACTTTTTAAAGGAATACTTCAATGGACGAGACCATTAACGAACAGTTTAATGATTAAATTATTAACTCCTACGCACGAAGAAAAGTCTACTTACTCAACATTCCACTCTGTTTATAAAACAGTTAACAAGGTCGATAACGGGCAGTAGAGACTTGCACAACTACAGAGGCTGCTGAGAGCGAGCGAGTAAGGAGGAGGGGTCCGGACACAATGCAAAGTAAGAACATTGGGAAGCATTGAAACCTCGCGTTGTATACTATAAACGTACCGCCTCCGGTACACATGTAATTCATTTGTTTGTTACAGGAAGTTAGATAGCCGCGCGCGCCATGGCACACTAAATCTTTTGTAAATACTCCTAGGACAATTAAAATGGTGTAGGTTTTGTTGGCGTCAGTTGTAAAGGCCGTGAAAATGATCTATTGTGAACGCCAGTCACGCTGCGTTAACGCTTCTGTAATTATTCTCGATTTTTGCATTCTACGAACGCCTTCTTTGTTCAGTTTCGATTCGACCAAAGGAACAAATGAATTAGGAAAGTCGTCGATGTTAAATTTATCTTATATAGGTTTATGAATAATTTTTTTTTAATGTTACTATATGTACAACAGAAAATGTTATTCATATTGTGAAACTGAATGTACTATACTAACGCAAAGTTCTAACTTAGGCTCCTCTTCCCTGGTAATCTTTTTTTTTAATTTTGCATTTTGATTTATGATTATGGTCATTTTTAGGATAAATTTAATATTTTTTCACTAATCAAGCCAGTATACACATTACACAGTACATTTTATATCCGTGCAATAATTTATTGTTTTTTGGAAACTGCGGTCAACTTCTCGGAACACCTTCCTCATTCGTGTCGTCGTCGTGCAGGTATCAATGAATAAAATCGTAGATATCTCGGTGCGAACATCACTTGAAGAAGAAAATGGCATGAAAGGCCGTTTCAAGAATGGATCCTAATTGCATTCATTGAACCGAGGCGTGAGGCTCATTGTGAACGGGCAGTCCCTCGGAATGCAAAGAGAATGCACTCTAACACCTTGTTCGTCCATTCACAGTCGACAATGCGAACACAAATCGGTATGGAGAAATGCGTTTTTTGGTCGAAAAAGTCGTACGGTTACACGGCACGTTATGCGTCGGGCTACCGTCATTTTCCGTGGGGACATTATCGATTATGTGTCGGTTTTAAATCGACACGCTCGACCGGCGCGATTTTCACAAATGGAATGCCGCGATTTTTCGGTTTCGTTGTGAATGGTCCGTTTCGTAAAACACGTGTTTCATTTAAACGTAAAAAGTTCAATTAGTCCAATTGAGTGTTCTTTTCACAATTATTTGAATTAAGAGAATATATCCTACAAACAATGACATAACTTCCATAATTGTTTGATTCATCAAATATATTAAGTCCAATTAAAAGACATGGTTCTTGAAATTTATTTAATTTTATCTTCGGCATTTTTTATTATTGTTTAATTTTTTTTACATTTACATTTTGTGTTTTGTTTTGAATTGCAAACTATAAAATCCTTTGCTCGAATTTGAATTGAATTGAATTTGAAAGTCCTTCGTGAAGTGAAAATACTTGGCGAATTTTGTAAAAAAACTTACCACACAACGCTTATTTATAATGATTTCTAAAATGTATTTTTCCGAAAAAAATATGTGAATATTCGAAACGGAAAATAAATATCGCGAAAGAATGTCATTTCATCACTAGTACCTCTGTCATTGTCAAGAAAAAAGCATGGGGCTATATAATGCCGTGTAGGTAAAAAATATATAAATATATTTTTCAGAAAAATTCAATTCTATAGCCAATTTTGTATTTAACGGGCTTTACCTTTAGCAACGTGAAAATAATCCAATTAAAGATATAAGTCGGTTAATTGCAATTTAAAAATGAATTATTGGCCAGAACAGGATAATTCAGTCGTCAGCAGTACCTAGATCCTACGACATCTATCACATCTCCAAGAATTTTCATTAATTTGATCCGTAAAAGCACACATACTTTGAGGCTTCACCTAAATATGTAATCTACAATCTAATTAATATACCGTTCGTTCCTAATTACTTGTAAACTGCCCCACTTGTATAAAAAAGAACACAATCAAAAGATATAAAATCTCCTTTAATTCGGCGTATATAACGGATTCGTAACCAACGATAGTCAAAAAGAGACCCATTACAGGCCTATCGGGTGTAATTAAGCATTCGAACGATATGATCTCGAGGCGGTCGAAGACTAAATTCAAATTTTCTAGGATAATTTACCTACCCGCATTAACTCGAGGCTTACCGTTTATCTGATATAGTAAGACCACCGTAGATTCGACACGCGCAAATATAAAAAAGCCGCTTGGCATTTATTCATTCCGAACTTACGAGAATTGCGCGTTCGAAAAGCGCCTTTTTGAATCTCATCTTGATGCGACTTGTGGAGATTTTTCTACCCCGTAAAACAATTAAGCTTCCTGCATCTATAATATTTCGATTTTTAAATCGATAGGGCGCCTTTGAAGGTGGGTAGGTGGTGTTTTATTGTTCTTCACATCACACCTTTTACCGGCGCACTGATTTTAGATTAAAAGTTAATTATCGGGTTTCCGTTCTACGTAAGTGTTAGTTAATTGGAACGAATTTTAAAGAGCACTTCGATATTTGACGCTGACTAACTAGGTTGACTTGCGTTTTAATATAACAAGCACACGCTGTTTTATTTTACAATTTATAGTTTAAGTAAAAATGTCTAAAAAAACCGCTTTGCGGTTACGGCGTGGTTTTTGCGAACCAGACGACATAATTAGTAAATCAACGTGACGTTGGCCATCGATCGTGCCCTAAATGAGACGTCATCAGGCACTGATCTAAAAGCGTCAACTCAGGTGGCCGTCCAAATAGTTAACATATCGGGGGACATCTGTCTTTTGGCCAAAAATTTCGAGAAACGATGCAGATTCTCAGATTAAGCGGGACACGTGAACCGATTGTATCGATAGTTGGCAGTTATGGGCGATTTATTTTTCTTGTTACTTCAGAAGGGTTTGTCGAACGCCCGTTATGTAAATAGAACGGTGGATCTCTCGACACGAGTCGCTGTCACATTCTTGTTTGGACAGTGAAGGGGGTTTCGCTCTTTTTTCCACAAAATTCTTGGTGTTAATTTGCACAGAAACAATTTATTATGTGGGTTTCGTGCAATCAATCAAAAATAAATAAATAAACAGACAAGAATAAGGTTTTTTTGTATGTGTGATTTCTCTTCTAGGCAATTTGTCCATTCTATCAATAATTAAAAATGACAACATTATGCTTATTTAGATCATAAAATAATCATCTAATACAAAATTAACAATTAAGTACAACAATCATTTTCGTAAATCACACGTGCGGGCAGCAGGTGTTCATTATATCAATCGATCCAGTAGATGACCACCGTATGTACAGATCCGAGATTACTTTAAAACCATCTGACCAGATCGAATTTATTGGACCGTGGTGATCGACAGCCCCATACAGCACACTGTACGAATCTGCGGCGTAAATCTTTTTTTCCTATTTCAGATCAATGCCGAGATACGAACTTCTCTAATAGCTTTTCGTTATAATATCGAGAGTATGGGCAAACACACCCGCAGGTAAAAAAAATCGACCATAAAAATTAAACCTTAACGTATAAAATACAACCGTAATTTACTTAATGTATAAGACACAAAGTGACACAAAATGAGTTCTGTCACCGTGCGTCTTAAACGTCCGTTTTGTGGTGAAATAAAGTAATTTCATCGTTATCATTTACAACGTCGTATATATGTCTTTGATATTACACCTAAAATGGGGGTTTACTTCGTACGTAATTAACTCGAAATACTCGAAACACAATAGAATTTAAATAAGCCGCCGTCAACGGACCAGTAAGACCATAAACTTTACAATTACCACAAAATGAGCCACAAATATAATAAACATTAAAGTTTACGATATCTTGTTAAATGAGAAAATAAAAACGTTCTTTCCTTCTGCATGTAAAATAAACAAAAAATCGAACTACCGCGAAAAGAAATCGTACTCCGAATAATGAAGAGATCACCGACAAGTTTGCGTTTTTGAAGCTCGACCGATACATATATGAATATACATGGAGCTTATTAGTCAGTTCGAACGTTTTAAGAACGTCGTAAAACCTACCCTCGGTCGCTCGCGGAGTTTGCATTTTAATTTGATACACTTTCGACCCGACGCGTCCGCCACTCGATTGTTTTCTCGGTCGAGCGCCAATTTGTAACGCGGTGGGTAACTTTGCGGTTTTCTTTTGGATTTCATGCTGAAACTTCAGCTTGTTACGAACGGTTTGGCGTAAATTGAAAATTATGAGACGACGCAAGCTGCTGTCTCGGTCGTCCGAAATTAGGTGTAATTTATATGTAGTTTGGCAAAATTAATTTGTGTTTAAGGAAACGGTAAAGAAAATATTGCACGTTTTTACGGATAATTTTTGTCATTTCGTATTATTTCTTGCGTGTTTTTCGTTATTTATACCGACATTATGGATTACTTCTCTTGAGTGGTTCTCTACGGATGTTTTTTTGATAGTTATTTGTTTTTTATTTGTTACAAAATAAATAAATAGGTACTATACTTAACAGACAGATGTCATTAGATGAACATTATTACAATTGTGAATTGACTTCAGCAGTACTAATTTAATCCAGATGATATAAATTGATGACGTAAGGCCATTGTTTAATGGGAGTGACTATGTATATAAAACACGATATGGATAATTTATTTATTTATTGTCACTATGCCACTTGGTTGTTCCTTATACACCAATGCAAAGAATTGTGGAAATCCAATCAGAATGATCGATTGGAAACTCCATTAAAAGTTATCTCTTATTCTTAAATATCTAAATTCCTCCAAATTAAAAAAAAAGTTTAGTTTGCAAATTTCAATTTAAACTCTTCAAACCTACCTAGTCTATTAAATGCAAAATCGATCTTTATAAACGGAGTGCGACAGAACGAAAACAAACAAATAAAATTTGTATTTTTAATGGTATTTTCGAACTTCCTAGAAAACGTCACAATTCAAATGCGAAAACGTCAATGGTAAACAACAATGTAAGACTCTGAATGGTCGCTAAACGTTTTTGAATGTGACTTTGGGGAAAATCGCAATTTTCTTGGCATGGCTTTCAGTTACACGGCCCTTTTTATTAGGGTTGTGCCGCCCGCAGCGAAGCAGCACGAAGCGGTCAAAATGGAATTTATCGACAGGGTTTTTCTATACTGTTTAAATATTTAAACTTTCATTTTTTTTACTGATGTATTTTCATGGGCCAATTTTAATACAGTAATTTAAAAATTACATTAACTTTTGGAAGTCCACAGCTTAATTAAATTTATATCCATTAAATTCGACCAGTTTAATTATTGCGTTTCAGGATAATAGAAGGATTACTATTACCATATTTATTAAAGAGAAATACATTATAAAGTTTAGTTAAGTTGATATCGTAACGAGGTAGAGATGTGGATTGCTTGTTGTGACATGTTTCAGCCCAACAGACGTCTTCAGTCTGATTTTAAAGATGAGTGTTTAGCCGCAACATATTGCAATAAAGAACTGAATCGAGGTTGTGTCATTATTCAATCTACAACATTTATAATTTTGTTAAGTTATTAGCTACTAGTGTTTGACATTTAATTGACGTAATTAAGGATTCAATTTATAGACACAATTCATTCAATTGTTTTTTCCTAAATAATTTAACATTAAACCCGAATATAACGACACAGTTTTTGAACATCATTTCGTAAACAACAATGGAATGGAATGATTGAAGAATACAATGATTCTAAAAAATTGAAACAATTTTTCCAACACCGGTCCTGTAAGTATTTAATTAGTCGATCCCGATAGAAAAATCAAGCCGCAAAGACTTTAATCTCACCAAAATATCGAACAAATATTTAGGAAAATATTTGTATATTTATATATCGTTTTTATGTACCGACTTGCGTAACTTTAATCGACATAAGATCTCATTACATATTTCAACGTCCGTTTATTAGAAAGTAAAGCCCAGATAAGTGAATTTTTATAATCAAAAATGTAAATGCGTAAATTTTAATTGAATTTATGTTCGAAATTAAATTAACGTCGGACACCGACGATCCTCCGACTAGATAAAGTAACGTCTTTGTCTTCACATTTCTACACGAGGCCTCATCCGTCGAATGCGATAAATTTGTAAAGTAATTCGATTAATTTTCCGTTACGAAATCGATTAGCGGACGTTCTAACAAACACGGACGGACACGTCGATGACTTGATGAAAATTTACGAGCGATCAATACGGACGCAAAAATGTCAATAAATCAACGTTAATGACGCCGCAAAATATCTCAATTAAAAACCACTGAATATTTATTGGAACAGATGAGTTAGATGAAAAGAAGGTATTACGATTTAAATTGTAATTTATGAGGTATTAACACTCACAATCAAATTTAAAAAATATTAATTCCCCTCTGCGAATGTTCACATTTTATTTATTGAGTTAATTTTGAATACATTTTATATTCTGTATGTCTTCTAAAAGTTTTGTGTACACTTAACACAGGTAAATACATACAAGAACGTAATAACAGGCCCGACTAATGTATTAAAATATCCCCGGAAAAAATCACTACTTATTTAACTTAATAACACAACTCGTAATCCATAATTTCTTTTGGTTGGAAAACGTTGGCAATGAACGAAAATCGTTCGAAAATTGCCACCTAGAAACATAAATATTTATACTGAATTTCGACCGAGTACCAATTTCGTCCACCGCAATGAAAAATCTCCGGATCGATAATTTATAAAATTTCGTCTAATCGCGATGATTATGAATTTTTTTTTTCCAGTGATCGATTTACCCCACATTCGTGTTCCGAGAGATTTTATCTGGCGCGTTAGCAGACGACAATGGAATACTTTAATTTTCTACGATTCGTATTGGAAAAATTGAAAGTCATCGAACATAAAGGATTGCGGTTCGGACAGGAAATAACTGTTTGCCGACAACGTGCGTTCAATGGAAGCGATTAGTAATAGAAATTTTGACATGCGGTTCGCCGTCATTCTAACGACTCAATCTATACGAGAAAAGTGTCAACACTGTTTTAATCCATCGCAATTTTTTGCTCGATGTGCTTCAATTTAACAAACACAACAGACGACGTAATTCAGTTAGTGTACTTGTTTGTAAACATTTGAGGGATGTGTACGTGGATAAAAAGAACATATGGTACGTGGTTTCTTTGGGATTGGGTTTTAAAGCTACCGTTCAACTTAAATCTTTTTAACATTACCTATTCATCGAGCTAGGAAAAATTCTCACAATTTATAAAACCTCTCTCGCTTACCACCCGAACGGTCATGAATTCTTCTTATTAAAGCAGACCTTTCAACAGATACACGAATATTTCTGGAAATGATATTTATAACGTTTTCATTCCTGCGAAAGCAACCCTTTTCATGTTGGACAGCCGAAGTATACCTACACGAAATTAGTTTATTGAAAAATTATTAACACATTTTGCAATTTAAAATTTCAAAGTACAAAGTTCAGTTCAAAGACAACTAAACAAAAAATTGTTATTAATGTCTGAAACAACATCTTTAACAAATCGCTGAATGTCTGCATTAAGGCGTTTTTTAAGCCTAAATCAAGATAAACAAATTAACGTTGTTTTACAGTAGCCTTTGTGTTGTGGGAGTTTCACAGTAAGAACGAGGATGACGACGACATTATTTCGGATCAGATGTCGAAACTTTGCTGCTCGTATATCACATAGTTAAACGTTAGGATTTTCCAACCGACATCTGAAAAATTAAAAATTTACTGCGTTTGTTTAATTTAATTCCAGGATAAATCTTTGATTTATTTCGTTCGTTTTGGTCAAAAAAAAAAAATCGTTAAATCAACTATAAATGATGAATTACAATTTTTAAGACTCGGTTTCAAACGTTTAAGAACTTTATACAACGTTTCACAGATCAGTGAATTAAATCACAAACAATCACGAAAGCCAAAGCAGGTAGTGGATCAAATTCGATCGGACGTGAAAACTCAAACAAGAAGCGCAGCATCGTAAAAGGGTAAATATTTATTCGTTCACATTCTTCAAATCCTACGGAGATCGAAGGGTTGAAAATTTAAATTACAAAACGACCCACCAAATTCAAATTGCAATTATACAAGAAGAGATAAATATATGCATAGAAAGGAATTCATTTCGCGCATTAAATCAAATTCAAGTTTTTAAGGAGGTGGTCGCCCGACGCACGTAATAAATTTCACTTGTTAGCAACAAGAGTCGTCGAAGATTTATGAAGCGCGTTTTTGCATAAAAAGGCAATTCCGGGTGAAAAGGAACGCATTTTTAAACGGATTACAAGATAAAGTTACATTACTACGGAGGGAGTAGCACATTCCGAACGCGAAATAAATTTTCCCGGACACGAATTTGAATCACTTTGTAATTTCGCTGCCATCTATCATTGTTGCGTTTTTTGATATATGGGCGTTCTTTCGCGTAAAATTTAAATTATTAACGCATTAATGTTTTAATGCGACATCGAAGACTTCATCCAGAAAACATGTAATTAAAATTCTACGTTTGTTAATTTTGTACGTTCATGATTTTTAAATATTTTTGTCCCTTATTATAAAACATTTTGAATATAGGGGTCATCCTTATTAGTGATAAAAATGAGGACGAAATAAAAATTGATAAGAGAATTAACAAGAGCCAGCTGCTAGTCTAGCGGAAATATTGAAGTATAAAAATGTATCCCGAGCAACTAAACTGAAAGCGTATGAAACAATAATTAAACCAACAATTTTGTACGCAAGTGAGCTGTGGATAATGAACAAACAAGTAACAAATATTATTTAACACACGGGTTCGATTTGCATTGGTAGTTTACATACGCAGACAAACGTTGGTTTCTGGATTATTACCCATCGTCAGTGCCACTGTTGTGAGTGACCAATAGGTGGCGCCGTGCACCAGTAGCAAATTGCAAATTAAGTAACAAATAAGTTGGAGCGATTCGATCTTTAAGGGATGGAAGGATGCAGAAGATGTGTGGAACAACAGAAAAAACAAAGATATAATAAACAAAAATACAATAAAAGTCAGCCAAAGAATTAGGGCCCAACGCGTAAGGTGATGGACTAACAAATTTTGTATTTTATTTTAAGATTCTGGGATTAAATCTTCCTCGGTTTGAAGAGAATTTTAAGAATATTTTCAGTTTTTGAAAAACAAGTCGGCCTTGACAGTGAAGCGAAAACTATTTTCTTTTCAGGTAAACTTCAAAAACTTCAAAAACTGAAAATATATTTAAAATTCTCTTCAAACCAAGCAGGACTTAATCCCGCAATCTTAAAACAAAATTCAAAAATGTTTAGTCCATCGCACCTTTTGTAACATCAATCCTGGGACACATTGTATATCATAAGACATTATTATGATTTAAATAGAAGATCATTATGATTCAACTTTTCTAGCATCGAAACTTGTAAGCTTAATAATTTCCTATACCTAACATATTAAATATAATAATGTTGAAATAAAAGTTTATTAATCACATCAAGTACACGTATGTCTCAGTTCAAAAATCAAAACTGATTTCTTATTGTGATCGATCTTTACAACAAGCGGAAAAACAAATTGCCAATTCCGCATGTCGTCTGTCGGACGCGCGGCGCGGCGTACGCAAAATAATTAAATTAATATAAAAAAATTGTCGACGTTGATTTACGACCAATTAAAAACTTCAATTATGCATTTCACGTAAATGGGTTAAAAGGGGAAAGTATTTTAATTTGGTGCGTACTATACATATCCAACATCACTATTATTAAAAAGGCCTTAATTATAGTGATTTTATATAAAAAGACAAGATTATTTATTTTGAAATTCGTACAAACTTGGAAATCGAAATTAAATATCATCTGTTAAATATATTTTGTCGCACGTGGAGATTTCTCCTTGTTATTTATGCGCTGCAAAAAAATTACAGAACAAAACATCGATCAAAATAATATCGACGCACATGTCTTGATAAATGTACAGGCTGGTGGAAGAAAACTAATCATTTAATAAAGATGTCAATAAAATGTTTCCATATAAATAAACACATTTTCAATTTGTAACATATCGATGATATTAATTTGATCGAGTTCGTAGAAACAAAAGGTAACAAATAACGTGCTGATAATTTCATAAAACCTGTACAAAGCTCATTCGTAAACAGTTTCCGTTATCTTTAAAGTAACCGACTTGCCGGATAAATCGCATGAAATTCAATAAATCCGAGACGGAACGAATTCAAAAACGATCGAAAAACCACCGTCCAGGCGATTGATTTTACGCATAAAACGATCGTCCGTAAAGTACGACATACCGAGATTAATAATTTCCGTACTGATCGCATAATTCCCGTTCAAAAAACGTATGCGAGACGTATTTCTTATCGCGTGCATATGTGAGCTTCTTCTACTTTTAATCGCGTGCATATATGAGCTTCTTCCATGCAATAACGTTAAACATTGGGAAGAATTTTATGTCGGTAATAAAAATATTTTTCGGATTTATCGCCTCGCAAACGTGTAATGTGCCTTATTGATAATTATGTATCGCATAATTCATTTAAATTATTTGTTGGTGAGACGAAACGACGACATGTTTATTACTAGGTACCTATCATACAAAGATAATTAATTAATTTAAAAATAAATTAGTTGCGAACTTTTTGAGAAGTCTGTGTAACTCGACAATTTTTTTTCGTCGTTTTATAGTCGACGGGGCATAAATTAAAACGTTACACCATCGTATGCACAATGTAACTCAAAAAGATTATTTATTTCTTGCACATCACCATTATAAATTCAATAAGAAATCAATTTAAATGATTAACTGAGAGGCAAGTAAAAAGCCAATACAAGAAGTGTTTGTGTATATTGGAGCGTAACTCACAAGGTCAGAACTTTAAACTTCGTCCGATTGTTAAAGTGATTCCGGATACGAGATGAACAGACGCACGCGAATAGCCCAAGAAACGCCACAATTATTCCACGAATACACCAGAAATAATTACAGATTTGTCGACGATACTCGTCCAACTTGGTTATTGCATGTTGCATATATCATACCAAACGTACAATGAGGATGAATTTCAAACACCTATAACAAATCGACCCATTATCCTTCTCAATTGGATCAGATTGGGCGTTATTTACGTCGAATACGTCGATAAGTCGAAAACGCCGGGAATGTCGGGAGGAACGTTCGGAATTTCCAAATTAGAGCGGTGATCCGAAGGATTTTTATCGCCGTGCGGTTCCTTCAAAGTCCCCAAGATCATTTGTTACGACGTTTTTTCGGTCGTCCGTACCGCGACCACTTCCTAATTGTCGACCGTCGCGTCGACTCGAAATCGGTTCGTTTAAATCGAATTTGTACTCATTTTCGGTTTTCTTATTAATGGTACGATCCCCATCGCTGATTGAATAATTTATAAATTTCGACGATCTCTTGTCGCTCGATTTCTCATCGACGTGATTTGTTAAAGACGACTTTTCTAATTTGGCGATTACAAAAATCACTAAGTGATGGTGTCGACTAATTGTTAATTATATTGGAAAATATTTGTTTATCAGTTCCTCTTGCTTCAATTCTTTAAAAAAAAAAATTACCTTTATATCAAAGTTACGAAACAAAAATTTAGTATGCAGGGTCATTCCTGAAATAGGTCCCACTATTTTAATAGGTGATAGTTGACCTCGGCACCAACCCAAATCCGCAAAACGTCATTTTTTTATAAGAGCTTTCGGTTCTAAATACGGTCCTGTAGCCGTTTTAATGTTTATAGTATTGAAAAATAGCTTCGATTTTAAATTATTATTAATTAAAATTTTAAAAGTAGCATAGCGCGAAGAGCTCGCGAGTTTTAAGACAAATCATAGAAGAGAAACCTATAAATACATCGTCTTACACGTCTTTTCACATGAACTTTTCTAAATTTTATTTTCTAAACTATGAATTTATGTCAATGTTCGTTTAGTTAATTTTTTAATTCAGCGAAAACGTGTCCTTAAATTAAGTAACAGTCACAACGAAGTTTATGAAAAATAAATCAATCAATCAACGCGGCCGAGTTTATAAACCACTACACGGCCGTTGACAATGGAATCAAGAAGCGAAAGAATGCCACACAACAAACGCTACCGTCCTTCCTGACATCTCTATGTAAGAGAGACAACGTTTCAATCAAAGCTCATTATAGTCGATGATAATCAATAAGGCACTGGTTGTTGCGGGAAGCGAATGCCCCCTTTGTGAAGCCGACACAATAAGCCGGTCGTCTCATTACGCACGATTATAGGATCGGTACTAATTGTAATACATCGCCACCATTAGAACGTTACACGCAAGGCGGCGTGAATTTCTCCAATTTTCCAGCAATTTAGGATTTAATTCTGTATGTACGTGTAACGTTGGCCGCGAGTGATGACGGGTGCTTATTAACGAAGTATGCGTCCAAAGGATTTTTAAATCCGATGATGTACTGAAATTTTACGTAATCGGTTGCATTTCGTACGATTTATGTGAGTTCCATTTGAACAATTCTGAAAAATCTAGCTTAATGATTTCTAACGTTGAATAAGAACGTTTCCATTGGTGTCAAGAAAATCGATGAATGTGCGTAAATTTTCAAAAGAATAATATGTCTATCAAAAACTTATTCGAAACGCGGGGGCTTGAGTCTTGTGTATTCGGTCGCCGTTGTAAGATGAACAGAAGTAAACAGGTATTTAGGGCAACTACAATGGTCAAAGTGTATACAAATAGTGCAATAATGACCGAGGTAAACACAGACTTTGTGGCCACTGCGGTTTGCGCATTGTCTGTGCCAGTCGCACGGTGGTC
Organism: Lethrus apterus; assembly: GCA_018397195.1. Lineage (NCBI taxonomy): Eukaryota > Metazoa > Arthropoda > Insecta > Coleoptera > Geotrupidae > Lethrus > Lethrus apterus. The sequence goes on along the minus strand of JAFFZR010027486.1, from coordinate 2,351 downwards.
CACAGAAACGCCCAAAATGTTGAAATGTATATGTAATTTTCGGCCAACATTTTTAATTGTTTGCAATAATTACCAATTTGTTACAATTATTGTTACCGATGTATTTTTATATTTTTTGCAAATTAATTAAAATGTATAAAAGGCAATCCGATTTGTTTGGGAACCTCCGGTAACCACCCACATGGTTAAAGCAATGCAAAATGTAGATGTTAAGTTTGTGACTGCCCCTGCGGCGATGGACAATACTGACATATGGCCTCAAAGTAATTGTGAAATTACAATAAACTATACTATCTTTAGATCGATATAGATCACGCACAATACGATGTACCCAAACCATGTCGATGTCCCATTGCGTTCTATAAAATATTTCCTACACACCCACAAGCAGAAACAGATTATCCCGAATAAGTTTAAATTCCTGCGTTTAAGAGTAAAAAGCCGTACTGATATGAGTGGAAAAAATCTCCATCAAATTATTACAACTATCTGATGAAACCCTTCAACTTTCTAAGAATTATTACAAACAAAAACTAAAATAAAACTAAAAAGGAGACAAAAAAGTTAAATGATAAATAATAAAATATAAGTAGTGCCTAGATAGGGACAGTGTGAAGGGTATAACGAATAATTTGACAAAACAAAAATTCACACACGAAATATTAGAAACCACAAAGACGAAACATTATAAGTAAAAAAAAGACAAACTGGAAAAAAAAATAATATGAATGAACAAGCAGTCGAGACAAAGTAGGTGTTCCACAAGGTTGTATACCAAACACATTACTGTTTACGGAGTAATTAACGACGCGGTAAAACTGTGGAAAAATATAGCCAGTAGCAAACGACGTGATAATGTGAACATCTGAAGAAGGCATTTGATAAAGAACTGAAGAAAAGAAATATAACAATAAACAATGGAAAAAAACACCTAAGAGAAGTTCTTAGTTTTATAAGAATTTCGTGACAAGTCGTGAGAACCCATAAAAAACATCTTTATCTACAAACCGACGTAAAAATTTTCATTCACATTCTTATTGTTTCCGAATTTCTCGTATCCTATCGGATTTTTTTTTTTATTTTATTTTAAAGCATAATCTTATTTTACGACAATACGCCTATAATTTAAAACACATATCCATAAATTACTGTGAATTTACACGGTAGTGACGGGCACTCATGGAAGAAATACTGCCGCAGTATCACTACTATATCGTTAAAAAACTATCGGAGACGCGTTTTAATTACCGACTCGAACGATCGATTTTTATTTAACTGTTGCCGGATTTATACGATTTTCTTTTGGGGTCGCAGTAAAATCAATTTAATTTAATTGGACGACGCGACGGGGAATCGTAATCGCTCTATTATACAAGTGGAGATTGGCGCGCATGTACGACACTGATTGGTCCGTTTTTTAATTGAAATAACACCGATTTTATCGCAAATAGGTATAATCTGCGTACTTATGGACGAATCGAAAACCATTTATAAGAAATGGCAGGTCGTAACAAAAAAGCATGTAGTCATTCCCGTTGCCTGCCATAAGAAAATTTCTAATAACTATAATTTATTTTGAATGGCGGCCATTTACATAAAGGTCGGAATTATTTCGTTACGTTTATTTATATATTTATAAAAATATAATGTACATTCTTTTATTGTTGGACGGAATGGATTATTTGTAAATTTCTAAATTAAATGATTTATCTTTTTTTTTAACAAAATTGTATCAATTGTTTAAAAATTATGTGTTGTACGGTATATTAAGAACGTCAAGAGGTGAAGCAAGTGGCGCAGTGTCCAACTCTAAGGCTTTTTTAAAATAATAAGAGTGCTGGATGTGACGACACATCATGGTCAAATCAGAACTTCAATAATCGTTAATTGGATTTAATAAAATGGCAAATGAATTGAATTTATTGAAACAAAATCTGATATCAATATTTAAAACTCGACTTTAATAACAAAAACAAATTTAATGTGACATGTAAAAGAAAACTGTAAACAAAATACCATACGCCACCTATCCGACGTTTATACAACGTCGATCAGGTGAACGAAGCGGGGTGTGAATATAAATGACGCAGTTTATTTTAAAGACGCTAACTACGCAATAAATAAATTTACAAATTTTAAGCGTTATTTACGCAACTAGGGCCAAGTGGGGTAATTGTAAACTAGGGGTAATTATGAACAATGCTTAATATTATTAGAATTTTAAAATTGAATGGTTCCACACCTTTATGCCATTTGATACAACCCTGCCGGTAACGCACCGCACAATTTAGGTACAATTCAACGGACTGAACGTGTGATGTTGCGAAAAGTTTTGCGTGTTGTTTTTAACT
>JAFFZR010027485.1:0-36893 GCA_018397195.1 Lethrus apterus | reverse complement strand
CCATTAAAAAAAAATCAAGTTGGCTGTGCTGCTCCCGAACTTGTCAGTTAAAAAAATAACAAAACTGTGGAAATAATACAAGGCTTTGTAAACAGCATGCATATTAAATTTTATCGATTTAGCTTGAATAGTTTTGGAATAACAAGGCCGGTTCCATACATTTGGTACGCACTGTATGTATGTATTTTAGTTTCCGCGCTTATTTTATTCATCATTTTGTAAGTTTTTGGTTTTGTAGTAAATTGTTCTATATATCAATAAGATGTATAGTACCAACCAACTATTAATAATATTTACATTAAACAGTAGTTAATCTATTAAAAGGATCAAATACGTATAATGTACCTAATTTTTTTTTTGTTTTTTTCCACTATTATTATATTTGTCAATAGTTGAATTAATCGTATGATTTTGTTTTTCAGGCAAAACAAAAGGCGACTGTAAAATGGTTACTATCCAAAGCGTTCAATAACAAAATTCCCGATAAACTTGGGGAACCGTTTTATCGGGATCAGGAGGTGAGTGAAACATGATTTTTTTGATTCTATTTCCAATTGGATTCCATTTCAGAATCAAGAACACTTAAAACCTCAGATCGCGGGTGCGCTGGCCAGCGCCGAGATGTATTGTCTGGCGTTGGGTAACATTTATTCCGATCCGAACTACCATAACCTCAATCACTGGTCCATACTGCAAACGTTGGCGAGGAAAGGCGTTTTCGCCGCGGAACCTTTGAAACCGGCGCTCACCGAAACGACGCTTATACAAACGAACCCCCTCAGGCTGGTGAGTAAAGACTTTTTAGCTCATTTTGTATAAAATTGAGATTTTTTCATAGAATGCGCACATGGCCGTCATAGAGTCGATTATGATCCTGTATGCTAAAGAGGTGGTGACGCCTGATAGAGTGCTTGCGGCAATACAGAGGTTCGGTCACGGGAGGGCATCACCGACAATCACACCCGAAAACCACGAACAGGGTTTGCTTATTTGGGTATCGCATACTTGTGAAGCCCTGCGAAAGAAAATCGAGCAGGAACTCGATACAGGGATTAGTAATGGAGGAGAGGTGAGGAGATAAAAAAATTATTTGGTGTCTTCAAATCTCCAATCCGTCTGCTGGTTTCCTATGCTCCCAACTATAATTTTTAAATATACAAAATTTGCTTCCTCAACCGTTTGATATTTGTTTCTTATTTCTTCATTTCAAACATTGAAATTACATTTCTGTATCTCCAATCCGTCTGCTGGTTTCCTATGCTCCCAACTATAATTTTTAAATATACAAAATTTGCTTCCTCAACCGTTTGGTATTTGTTTTTTATTTCTTCATTTCAAACTTTGAAATTTCTAATTTGTACGGATTTTCTTTTTTTTTTGTCCTAATTTATTTGCTTCACTAGATGGTGCAAAGCATATTGATGCTACTTTCAGAACAAGATCACCGTTAGTTGAAAAGTCGATCCAAAACGTGACTAAAAATTTGAAAAATTACCTTTCAAAAGTCGTTGAAAAGTTACAAATTTCTTTGTTGTGTACCTATACTATCGTATCACAGTATGGGTACACAACAATCGGTATGCGATCGACGAAAGAAGCGGCGAATGCATGGTGCAACCGCGCGATTTGCATACCTCGAACATCTGTCACTTTCGCTGTCAAAAATACTACTTTTTCATCGCGACATGCCGACGCTACCGAACCGTCCCGACGCCATGCCTTTCGAAAATAAACGTCTTCCGTCTCCGAACTATACAATTTTGAATTTGAATTTCACAAGACAAACGTTTTCCGGAACGCGCGTGATTGCATAGCACTTGAAAAATTAAGAAAAACATTAAGTTATTAAACAACTTTAGGGCCATGGGAATCGAGGCAACCTATCTATTTGGTTTAAAGGTGACTATGAACTTTCGTTTTATGTGGATATGGTCCATAGGAACGATCACATACCCGGTAGTATTACCGGCTCTCGTACTATTAGGTTTTCCACGTTTTCCATCTGTAAGTCGGTCGTGGCCGCTACCTAAACACCACACTCTGTAATTAATTGGGTTCGACCTGTTGAGGTGGCAGAACAGAAAGGGTTAAATAAAATAAAAAAATTTGTTTGACTATTTCCACTAAAAAATAACTGAAAAGAAACTCACGTTATTCCTTTCATTTTCTATGAAATTTTTTTGACCCATCTCTTTCCAATTTGTTTCTTTCCATCTCTTTGTCCATTTGTTAACTACCAATTAATTACAATTACCATTCAAGTGTTCCAAGAAATATAAAGCTAACGATTTCAGTTAAAAATTGCAAAAATATTAAAAAAAAAAAAAAATACAAAATTTAAAAAATATAATGGGGAAAATGATCACTTTTACTGTTTATTTTTTAGGGAGATAGACTGAGAGTGCCGTCTTTTGGACCGGTGACCGACCTAAAGGATCTGTGCGATGGTGTGGCACTGGCCGCTCTGATATCTTACTATTGCCCCGATGAACTGCCTTGGACCGACCTGAGGATTTCTAAACTGCCTGCTGTCTCCGATAGCCTGCGCAACTTACGTCTCGTACAAGATTTTTGCAATCGATGTCTACCCAGTTCCGTATTTCACATGATGCCTGAGGACGTTACATATATGAGAGGGTTAGTTAGATCATCAGTGTTTGCATCTTTCGTTTTGATTTTGTTTTTTCGACCTTTCGACATCATCTTATGTTGGAAAACACTAACTTCAACAGAATTACAGATCGATGAAACTAAACTAATAGTATTTTTGGCTGATTTTTTGGAAATACATTTGAGTCGAAGATGTTTGCATCTTTCAATTTTAACACAAGTTTAATATTTGTTTTTTGCAATCTTTCGACATCATCTTATGTTGTTCATCTTAACAGAATTACACAACTGTGTCCTTTATTACAGATCGATGAAACAAAACCTAATAGTATTTTTGGCCGATCTTTTCAATCTTTTGGAAATACATCCGGTTAAGTGTGTCCGATATCCGGGTATGGATAAGTCCGGATCTGGTAAGTGACTTTTTCTTCGTCTTCGATATATATCGTTTGCTTTTCGTTTTTTTTTGTTTTTGTTTATTTCGCTTCTTTTGTTTGTTTATCGACGATATCGTCGTCTCGGTGGGATTTAAATTCTCGACCTATTTTCGCGCTTCGAATGTTCCGTGAATACATTAAATTTGCATTTGATTTTCGCGTTTGTGAAATATGAATTTTTTACGCGCGCCGCAACGTTTAAAGACTTTTTTCTTTTTTCTGCTATCTTAGTTTTCAATTCTTTTACCTTTTGTAGTAATCTTTTTTTTTATGTGCGTAACTTGTAATGTGGTGGTGGTACTATTTCGGTAAGATAATTTCAAATCTTGCTTTTTTATCGATACCTTGATTTCGTCGATATCTTCTAGAAGTATGTTTTGTTTTTGATTCTTGTAGTTTATAATACAGTTGTGATTGAAAAAAAATTGCTCAAAGTATGAACAAAAATCGGCATGTCACCACTATTTATTTCTTAATATCAAATTGACGTTTGTCAAAAATGTTGTTCTAACAAATCAAAGGAAAATACTCCTGAAATTCTTCATAACAGGCAACGTAAGAATATTGCCATCACCGTTTTCTGTTTTATTTCCATTTCTTAAGTAGGATTCTAAAAGAAAAGCTTTGATTTGTTTGGACAACATTTTTGACAAACGTCAGTTTGACATTAAGAAATAAGGTTTAAGTAAAGACTGGCGATTTTTATTGATGGCTTACTTTGACTAATTTTTTTCGATCACAATGTACAGTGAGATCGAAAAAAAGATTAGTCAAAGTAAGCCATGAACAAAAATCGGCATGTCTTTACTTAAACCACTATTTATTTCTTAATGTCAAATTGACGTTTGTAAAATGTTGTCTAAACAAATCAAAGCTTTTCTTTTAGAATTCTATTTTTGAAATGGAAATGAATCATATTCAGTTTCAATGGAAATTTGAAGGTTCACATTTCAGTTTGATCTCCTCGAAATTGAAACAGTAGTGGATGATTTTATAAAATAATTTTCAACGATGTCTGTACACATCATAAGATCGCTATTTCACAAATGCTGTTATCTTATCGGCGATAATGCACTCGATATAATAATATTTCTAGGAGATATCGTGAGCGCACGCCACTCTTTAATTTATTTTAGTCGACTGCCAACTAGCTATTTAGTAACGTTTCCGATTGTGACTGAAAAAAATTAAATCGCTTGGTTTTGGTGTGGATGCGTAGAGGTGTTTCCTAAGCGCAATGCGCACGGAGTGGTTCATAAACGCAACCTGCCGCAGTCCGTGATGGCCCCCATTCCGGACCTGCGCAGTGGTCTGGACGATCCTGCCAACCAACTGTTTCAAGGTAAAAGGCTTAAGCCGTCATTTAGATCTAATTCAAACCATACATGCCATCATTCACCGTTTTTCGATGATATGCAACGTAGAAACGTATCTTCTTTAGTATCTCCATTTGTTTTACACGATCGTGTGATCTGCATCGTTTCGTGGCGTTTGTTTTGTATTTTTGTTTTGTTTTTTTAGGGATACGTCTGTGAGATTCGGTTTTCTTACTTTTGGTTTAATTTTTGTTTTTAAATGTTGAAACCGATTCTCTAGATATCATAAAATTCAAACTCGTTAAATGCGTGTAGCATGTCGAATTTTTTTTTTTTTTTGTTGGAAGTCGGAATCAAAATTTTCGCTGTCTTTTGTTTTCGTTGCACATGATTCATTTGCGTTTATTCATCGAATTGTGTATGGAACAAGTTGAATTTTCGGCGTTGTATAAAGAAAAGCACGTGCATGCATATCTGTAGCTTTTAGTGTTTCTTTCCTAACGTTCCATATTTTTCGCGAGATTTAATTGTATAAATTGTAGGTCGTGTGCTTTTACCGTGAATTCTGTAATTAAAAACGTCTTAAACAGTATTTTGTTTATGAATTATTTATATGTGTGTTACTATTAAGCGTAACTTATTATAAAAATCTATTTAACTATTTTTTGAACAATAAGTTTACTATATACAAGCTTGTTATGACAATAAGTTTAAGCACAAAAGCTGTTTGCAATTAACCGTTCTGCAATTAAAAAATATTAACAATTATACAGTGTGTTTATGTACAATCCATAATGTATTAATTAATGGACTTTTCTTTTATTCTTTACATGAACACGTTCCACTTAAAGTTGCTTTAATGATAATTTAATTCATTTTGATTAAATTATCATTTCAAATCAGTTTAGAAAAGTGCTCAGGAATTTAATTATAAGATCAGGTTACATCGAAAGGTAAACATCGATAAGATAAGGAAAGTGCGAAAAATGTGGAATATGCATGTCTGCATGTCCCATACTAATTATGCTTCAAATAGTCAGTCTATTGCATTATTTGTAATTTTGCATTCAACTTCAAGATCGATTTATAAAAAAAGATGCATACATTTTTGATTAAAACTTAATCAGATTATTTTTTGAGAGATTGAGATTTCATTTTCAGTTAAAGAACTTTTAAATTAGTGACAATTTATTTGAAAATCTTTTTTTATAGATCACAGAATGTGCTAACTAAAGGTGATCTTGTTTGTCGTGTCGCGTTTTAGTTAGCAGATTGACTCCTACTCACGCACCTCTTCGTAAAACCAACTCATTTCAATTGAGCGCTTCGGAGATGAGCGAAGACAGCCTGCGTCGAAGCTCAGACGATTCTTTTGTGGTGCATCGGAGCAAAAACATACCAACGCTCAGTTCGGTAATTCACGATGATCCAACGACGCCCGTCAGACAGCGCGTTCTCGTTAACAAGGAAAAACAAAACAACGACACGAAAGCTGACGAAAGAGGCGACTCGAAAGCAGCTGGTAAGCCAAGTAATTGGGAAGAACAAAAAAAGCCTTCGTTCGCTGGCAGGAGATCAAGGAGAAACTCCGTGACGGACGATTCGCAACTTACCATAGAAAATTTCGGCGGCAGTCAAGATAATTTGAATTTCATTGGAAGGAATACGGATAAGGAAGTTTGTAAATTTCATTTGTCACATTTATAAAAGTAATCGTTTGGTTTTTTTTTAGGTTGGTATACATATCGGACGGAAGATATCGGCACCGGCTGGTCCGATTGAAAATCCCGCCGTTAGATCTTCACTGCAAGACGCAAGAGGTTCCATACAACTTGGCTACGATAACGGCTGCGAAAAAGCCGACTACGAACGTGAAAATTACAAATTAAAAAAACAACTCAGCAGCGATGATATTTCATTACGGAGCATATTAAATTCTTCAAAGGAAAACAACGCAGATATCGTGGATGGTGATGTTTCGAGTCGCATGAATTTTGCCGATCTCAGTCGGCAAATATCATTCGGGGACAGTCGGGCCATACAGTTGGTTTATACCCAACAAGATAAGGAAGAGATGCCTTCCAAGTCGAGTTTTTTTAACAAAACGACCACTGCAAACACTAATGGAGAGAAAAAGACTACTTTTGCTACCTTGCCAAATACCACTACTTGGCAACAACAAAGTAGTAACTTACAACAAAATGTTGAAAACAACAGCCATGGCGACGAGGGTGGCGGTAGTCCATTTATGTCGTCGCAGTTGAGCGATATTCGAATGAAATTGGAAGAGAAACGCAGGCACATTGAAACTGAGAAACGTAAAATGGAAGTGGCGATGAGTAAACAAAGGCAAAAGGTTGGAAAGGCTGCATTTTTACAAGCAGTTGTAAAAGTAAGTTCTTTGTTAATGTGCATTTTATATCACGTGTGTTATGCATTGAAATACAAATGAACAAATCATTCTTAGATTCGGGAACTTAAAAAAATAATCGTTTTATTATGTCGCAGTGTATTTTATCATTCCATACGAAACGTAATTGTAAGTTTGTTTTTAAATCTTTTTAAATCTTGATTTTATATAATGTTTGTAGCTCTCAGAATTGGTAAGGTGATGTTTCCTTTTCTAGCAATTTTTGCAATGTTATTTTAGATAATTTTCATAGATTAGTCTTAGCCTACAATTACATCGACAGTAGTTTTAGAATTTTTATACCTATAAATATAATAATTACAATGAAATTGTAATGAATTTGTTGTGTTTTACACACGGTGGTGGTTGTGTAAATAAAATATACTAACTTGCAGGGTAAAGGTAACATTTTAAAATCTCCGAACGATACAATGTCAGATAGTTTGGTAGCCGGTGGTTCTGAACCTTCAAGTCCTGCACCCGAACCAACCATTTCCAAATCTCAAAGGCCGTTCACATTGCAGGTACAACATCTTAACTAAATATTGCGTACATGTTCCTAATATATATGTTTCTCGGCTTTGTAGCTAGAAATTTGGATTTATGTTATTGTGCTTGTTTTTAATGTAAATTGTGAATTTGGCAGGAAATATCGGATGATAGTGTCGAAAGTAAATGGTTAAATCAGGAGAGTCAACCGTACGTCGAGTCGCGGCGAACTCCAGAAATGGAAAATATGGATTTGGACCAGTATCAGCATTCTATGGCACAGTATGTAACATAAAAATCATTCATATTCATTTTTTTTTTGAGAATTAATTTTTCATGTAGATTCAGATTCATTAAACATGTAATACATTTCGAATTTATTATTTTAATGCAGAATGAATTCTAGTCTCCAAGATATACACGCCGACATTCAAAGGCTCGCAAATCAACAGAAACAAATGCACGAACAACAATTAGTCACGCAACAAAAACAATTATATCAACAACAACAGCAAGGTTATATTGGGATGCCTCAACACCCTCAGTATTCAAGTCAACAATCTTACAGCCCTCAACAGTATCATCAAGGTTTGTCACATCTCAAAAATGTATTCAATATTTAGTACTTTTTTTACAGCACATATGTACACTCCACTTCAGTCATCTGCGAGTGCCCCACATATACCTCAATCTTTATATCAACCACAAAGCGTTTCCAGCCAACCTCAATTCTTTTTGCACTCTCAACAATCGATGCAAATGCAAACACTACAGCCTCAACAACCTGTTGCACCGCAAAGACGCACATGGGCTCAACAAGCCCAGACTCCTCCGATGTCCAATGATTCGTATCAACAACCGGAAATGCGAACGTGGGGCAAACCGCAAAATACCAGTGGATTTCTTTTACATGAATCTGCAGAAAGGTGCGAGCGTACAAGTATGATGTAATAACTTTTTTAATTTTTATATTCTAGGTATCAGGATAGATATTATGACAATTCGCAGCGTTATCATAACGGTGGTGAACACAGCCTTAATCATAGCAACAGTCATCCGAGTTTCACATTAAGTCAACAGCATCAACAACAGCAACTGTACACGGGTTCGCACAGTACTCCTTCAGCGTCACCTCAACATCGAAACATCCACAGACAAATATCACAGCTAATGGACGAAAGCAAACGTTCTCCCATGGAGTCGGTGAGAAAAACCAGTGTTACACACGCGCCTATTCCTGCGCCATCTGTCGACGATATGGCGCCACAAAATATCTCTTTTATAGGCAACCATGATGAAGAAATTAATGAAGGTTTGTTAATAATTTTTTGTTTGTTTTATTTTTATGAAAGTTCTTATAGGGTTGAGTAGATTAAATATAACATCAGGAAATAGAACATATAGGATACCATCGCCGACTAGACCTCTGATCACTTTGAATTCCTTCCAACCATCTCCTACACCTGAAAAGGACATGTCCGTACCCGAAATAAGCAGCCTCGATACCGATCCGACGAATCAAAAGGGTTTCTACATCAGTTTTGATAAAGAACAACCGAAAAGACCGAAACCCCCGCTTAGAACGAAGAAGATGTCTCCAAAGAAGGAAAGGAGTTATGTAGATGACGAACCCAACTATGAACAAATACAAGAAGCATTGGTAAGTTTCACAATCATTAAGAATGCTGATGGTTTAAATAAATGATGTAGGAAAAGCAAGAAAGGGATAAATTGGAACGAACGAAACAGTTAGAGAGAGAGTTGGAACAAGAAAGGTTGAAAACGGAAATAGAAGAAAGAAGGAAAATCGAATTCGAAAGAAGAGAAACGAGTCAAGAACGAGAAAAACCCGCTTCGGCTATAATTATAGGAAATGATCTTAGTAATCCAGATCCTGTAAGATCGTTCGTATGACACCGGCACATTTCATAGTTAATTTTTTTTTAGGATTTAATGGATGAAAAGGAAAGGAAAAAGGAACGCATAATGTTGTTATCGCTGCAAAGACGACAGCAGCAAGAGGAATCCAAACAAAAGAAAGAGATTGAGGCCCAAGCGCGAAGAGAAAAAGAAAAAGCTAAGGAAGAGGAAAAAGCAAGGAAAAAAGAAGAGCAAGCACAACGCAGGGCGGCCATTTTAGAACAACATAAATTGAAAAAAGCTATAGAAGAGGCCGAGCGAGAGGTTTAAAAACATTTAAAACAAAAGTAATTTTGTTTGATGTTGACCAATTTTAGGGCAAGGATGTTGATAAGTGTCTGTTGGGATCGTTGAAGCCTCAACCGAAAATGCGACTAAAAGGTCCGGCGAGACCCCGTCCAAAAACTATCCATATTGACAGTGGTTCTGTTGAAATGGCCGAGGGTATGTTGCAACCAAGTCGCGGCAAAAAAGGATCCAACTCAAACCTCACAGGTTATTATTTGACGTTTTATATTTATTTGGAATTTTTTTCTCAATTTGGTTATTTTATTTTTATAAAGTTAATTCGTACAATCCATCCACGATGAAACGTGATTATTATAGAGGTTCCCACGACAGTTTAGCCGGTAGTGGTTTGCTGTATAGTAAAGGTTTGTTTATTTTGAGTTTCTTTATAATTTTTTCTCTTTTATAATGATGAGAAATATTTTATAAATAGGATTAAATTGTAAAAGTTATATGTGTTTCAGATTCACCTGACGATAGTCGAGGGATGTCTCCATGTCACAGTGCCAATCAGACTTTAGGTCGTCGTAGTTCTTATAAAACATCTCGAGGTTGGTGTTTTTGTTTAAATTGCACTGTTTGCCACATGTTTTGTTTGTATTATTCGTTGCGTGCTTTCTTTACATATAAAAACCGTAGTGTGTGTATTTTGCGTGTGGCACGCCACCATGAAGTCATTTTGTTTTTGTCATCCATTTCATTTAAAATTTGCCGTTTTGTTTCACACATTTGCCTATGCAAGTGTACGTTCAAAAATAAATGGTGATGATTATGTTCAAACTAAATGATGTTTTGTTTATATCGGTGTTTGTCATTGTGTTTTGTTTTGTTGTAAATTTTTGGTTTTTTTTTTTGCAATATTTAAGTGAAATGGAAAGTAGTGTTGTATGTGTTTACAGACCCATCGCCTGCTCAAACCCGTGGCAGGCCTAAGTATTCGACTTATCAAAACTTTAAAGGGCGCAAGTCCAACTCTATGATGAATCTGTACGGTAAGCTACGTTCTGTCTCTCTTTTTCATCTTTTTTCTACGTTTCTGTCCTGTGTCGCTGCTCTGGTTGTCATTTGTCCGTCCATTTCTTAAAAGCGCATGTAGTCGCATTTGTTTTTTAAGAATTCCCTCATTTTGGTTAATTTGGTGATGGTTTATTAGATTCACAACTTACAGGTAACTGTTTTAATATAAAATTGAAATCAAATAATTTCAATAAATAAATGGCTACCTGTATTATGTAATTTCTTTGGTGTTGGTAAATCCCCTTCTTATGTAATTTTCATTTCATTATAAGCCTGATTTTTGTTCTGATTCATTTCGATAGTTAATTTATTTAAATTTTATAAGTAGTTTTGAAAATTTTCATTGAGATTGGATTTTTCTACTTTTGTTGGTTTTGGCTTGCTTTTACTTTATAGTTGTATAGCGCCTGAAGATCGTGCAGGTATGTTATTTTTTATTATGTGTGTTTATGGATTTTGGTGTTTGCTTGGTTGGTTTAATCAAGAAAGAATATTTCAAATTTGTTGATTTTCACAAATACTTCACCAATCAAACACTTATTGAATGTAACTGCAAGCCAAATTTTTTGTTATGTGTTATGAGATTGTTTTGAATTTTGTTTTAATACATTACTTCTTTTCATACATTCATTTTACAATTTTTAACACTAAACGTGCTAACGCTAAGTTTTCAGTACTTAAAAATGGTGGAAGACGGCAAACATAATCGACTAAAATGATTAAACTTCCTATTCAATGTGTTAAAGGTTTTAAAAATAATATTCACTTGTTAAAAAGCTTGCAATGAAGATCTGTTATATCACAGTTTACAAGATGATTTTTCAAGAACAATTTTATGATCGAGGGGTTTTCGATCGAGTTTTTGTATCTTTTTAAAATATATATGTAAATACAAGTCAGTAATTGTTTTTTATGTATGATTATTATTATTATTTAAATGTAATGCTCTTTAAGCTGTTAAAAATTAGCTGTGCTAGTGCTTCATAAAAGCCGTACTTTTTAGCATAAAATTGTTGTCATCTGTTATCTTCTCCATTATTTTATCTATGGTTAAAGCTATGGGTAAATTATCTAAATTATCCAATAGACTTCTTTTGGCTGATCTTTGCTCTTTATTATATTTATATTTAAGTGTTTGAAGAAGTCTAAGAAATTCTCAGCCTTATAGGACATTCCTATTAGAATTTTCATTATTTATGATGCTTTTTCAAGGCCTTATAGATAAGGTCGGTATTAGTGGTATCTTTTTGTATGTTTATTTTGTCAGCATGTTTTATCACAGCTGTTTTTTATGGCGTTTCATGGAAGTTTTATTATTTATTATACAGTGCGCGCCTAAAATATGGAATAAAATATTTTGGGAAAAAAACCTCAAACAGGTCGATTTTATTTGATTAAAGTGCACATTTTTGCCTGATAGTCGACTTTCAACCATCATTTGTTTTTCAGTAATGACGTCATCCACTTCTTTTTTTTAATTGCAACCCCTCATTTTTTTTTCTTGATTTTGAGAGATCTTTTTGCGAATGAAAAAAGTGATAAGCGAATAAATGCACAGATGCTACAAAAAGGAATAATCTTCCGAAACCGTCCATTTGCGGATCCATGTTTATTAAGATTTTTCTCCATATTTAGGGTCATACTATCCACCCTTAAAGTTTGTGACACTTTTTTAACAGCCTGTATGTGAAAGGACAGGTTGTCGACGCCTAATGTGTAGAGAGAAGCAGTGGAGAAGGTGCTTGTTGAATAAAGGGGGAGATGGAGAGAGTTACAGGGAAAAGGAGTAGATTTATAGAAAACCATATTGGCGAGATTTAGGTGGGGGGATGAGGATATGATGAATAAATTGGATCAGAGAAGATTATCGTAAATGTAGGTTTTATAGAGGGAATAGGGACAAATAGGGAGGAAGGAATGAACTTTGGGAAGGAACTAGTATCTCGTTGAAACGTAGTGTCTGAAATTATTGAGTAGGTTGAAGTAGAAATGAAATTGAAGAAAGAAATCAAGCTGGGTTGGGTTAAATAAATGACACATAAGATCGAAAATAAAGGATTTCTTTTGCTATATGAATTCTGACACGAAATTTTGGTTTTTAATTTTTGTGCGTGTGTACATTGTGATACATATAAATTGAAAAACAAGAATTTCTACACCACTATGTTTACTGTGATAACACACCTTAACACAAATATAACTATTAACAGCACATCACATTTTGTACTAACAGCACTTTTGACTAACTCTCCCACAGGTTCTAGTACCGATCAAGATAGTTTAGCGTATCGATATGGCGACACAGACTCTGGTTTGGGCAGAGCTACACCTCCTCGCAGGGCACCCTCGCCTGGCATGGCACCCATGCGTCATTTACCCTCGCCCTCTGGACCTGGCAGTTTGCCGGGTTTCATGACGAAACGAAGGATATTTGACGATGGTTCTAGTGATATCAGTTCGACGCCCAGTAGCATGATGGATTACACAGGTTTGTATACGTTTGTAATTTGTTTTATTTTGCATGGATATTCCATTGTTGTGATACTTGCTTTGCTTGTCAGTTTTTTGTTTCAAGATCTAATTATTTTTAAAATTTTTAGATATATGAACAATCAATTTTTCATCAATTTCATTCATTTAACGTTATAAAATAAATATTTAACTTTATAAATTTTTTCATGTTTTAAATTTAGGACCTCGTTTATACAAACAACCGACAACCAAATCAAACCGAGGTATAATGTTGAATGCTGTAGAATACTGCGTCTTCCCCGGTGTTGTAAATCGCGAAGCAAAGCAACGAGTTTTGGAAGAAATAGCAAAGTCCGAAAGCAAACATTTCCTAATTTTGTTCAGGGATACTGGTTGTCAGTTTAGAGCGTTGTATTCGTATTGTCCAGATCGGGAGGAGGTTTTAAAATTATATGGTACTGGTCCTAAGCAGGTCAATGATCGAATGTTTGATAAGTTTTTCAAGTAAGTACAAGTTTTTAAACCTATAGTACAAACAAGAAGAGCTGACGAGTCAAGACCATTTGAATGCAACGATTTTCGATAGTATGTGTTTCCTTCTTTCTTTCCCTTCTGAGGTACGCATGTTGATAAAAGAGATAAAAATAGAAACGTATGTCTGGTATGTATCTTAAATGTAACGGCAAAAACGTATGTCGTTAATAAATGTAAGTTTCACATGTCATCTGCGTTGACGTACCAATTATTTTTCCTTGTTTCGTTAAATTACATTTTATATTAATGTCTAATAAATTATTTTATTATTACAGTATTTATATTATAATTATTGTAACCAAAATCTACTTTTACCTATTTTCTAGGTTATGTCATCTAAAATGTCGATAAATATGAAGTATGCAATATAACGGACATTTACAAACTTCCAACATCTCTGTTACTGTGGAGTATAAAGCGTAGGTTTTTACTTAATTCAATAAACGTCAATCATGACATTTGTAATTTAATTGACGTTTATTGAATTTTAAATAAGTAAAGGCCTACGCTTTATACTCCACAGCAACTGAGATGTCGAAAGTTTGTAAGCACCCGTTAGTAATTATATATAACATATAATAATAGACATGCTATTTCTAAAACTTGATTCATACAATTCAAATATGACCTTAACGCGCCAGCTCTCTTAGTTTCTCCTATATAAAGATTCCATTTTTAGGTATAATTCTGGTGGAAAATGTTTTTCACCCGTACACACGAAACATCTGACTGTAACGATAGACGCCTTCACAATTCATAATTCACTTTGGCAGGGCAAAAAAGTGAATCTTCCGAATAAAAAAGACATGGCGCTGGTTATCTAGTTCATTCAATCAGCTAACAATTTTCATTGTTACTTAGTCATCTAATATTAATTAATTGTTTTGTTAACGCTTTTTATTATATACAGTTTTCGATCGTAGACTTTCAGAAAGCCAGCATTTCTTTTTATACACAGATTCAGTCGCAACGATCTGACTTTCTGCAAGTTCTCCCATCGTTTTATTATTATATGTAACACGAATTAATATTTATATATTTAAAATATGCCAATGACGCAATGTCTGAGATATTAGATAGGTCATTTTTTAAAAAAGAAATTTGTATGTTTATTTAATAGTATTTTATATGTGCCTATTATTTACTTCTTTTTTTGATATTTTTACGTTTCTTTATTTCGGAATTGGACGATTATATTTCTTACATCGTGTTTCTTGGTTTATGGCTTTTTCTCGTGGCCGCACCCGAACTATTGTAATAAAATATTTTATAAATATGTATGTAATTTCAGTTTTTGTAATTTATCATGTTTAAACATTTCGTTAATTTTCGGTTGTGAATTTGTTGCTAGAAATATATTTGTAGGGAAAAAAAAGAATAAAAAGTCCATACATGAAACAATAATTTTTTAGTGTCATTCCAAAATATATTTATAAATAAATATATAGTATAGAAGTGTTGCGGGCTGTTCTTTTGAGCGTCGTTAATTGTACAGTATTTGTCTATAAAATAAAACACTGCACAATTAATGACGTTTACCACTAGGAATTTATCGCTTCAAATTTGTAAATTGTTTATAATGGTGCACAAGCCTTATAAGAAGTGCTTAGTTTGAAGTTTTCTATTCGTTATGTAGGTGAAATCGTGAGTTGTAAACTTTTCCGAAAGATGATAAAATCGATTAAAAAAATCATCGAACATGCGGTGGAGAAACTTATTTCTCGCTTCGATTTCGTGAAAGAATCTCCACTAAATTATTCTTTCTTTAATCTAATACATCATTGTAATATTGTATTTGATATATGTTGTCTAATAGCTGTTACGCTAACATTCATTATCTGTACATATTATGTTTTTATATTTATTAATGAGATACACTTATATCAAATAATGAGTCATTGTTACTCCTATGTCAAAAATAAAAATAATAACCCAAAAATGATTTTTCTTTTTTCCCATTTAATTAAAGTAACAATAAAATACATTAGTTTTTGCCATAGTATAATATATGGTATATGTACACAATTTGATTTGAAAAATTTGGAAAATGCATGGACTTCTTGTTTGATCAAGTATAAACAATAGCCTGCAAACAATCCAAACCTAGTCCAAAGCAGAAGTCAAGATTTAACAATGTATTTCTTTTGAAAAATAATTGAATAAATAAAAATACAATCAAAATATAATTTAACCTAAAGCTAATGGTCAATCATTTAACGTATTTTTCCATAAATTTACGATGAAAATCAGACCTCAATGAATCGTTAATGAACACATTTGATTTTTTCTCAGGTTCGGATCTTGCACAATTTTTAAAGACAACATCATCATCCCATCTTCTCTTTACCTTGTGGTCAGTTTTTGCCGCTCCAGCTGAATAGTGTGTCAATAATGGGTTACCACTTAAAATATTTTCCATTCTTATTCGTTCTTCTTCTTGTCTTCTTTCAATTTCCTACACGTACAAAATGCATTAATAATAGGTCTGTTTGGTATCCTGAACTGATGCAAGAAAGTGTACATTAAAAGGTGCAAGAGGTGTAAGAAGTGTAGCTCCACTTTAGTAATTTTTAACTGAACATAACAAACGACTTTAGCCGTCAGCTATCAACTTGGTTTGTTCATAGTAAAATAATATCATTTATTGTATTAATTAATTAATAAATATAAGAATGAATCGAGACAAAATTTGTATTATTGACGAGTTTTTTTTTGCATTATACTACAGTTGCTTTTTCAGATAAAGGTTTTTCCCAATAAAGGTTTTAAAATTCGTGTTTTAAATTCAACTTCACTGTACAGGGTACGATTTCCTCAAAATAATTCGGAATTCAGTTTCTTTTATTTCCTGCTAAAATCGTAAATGACCACACAAATGGTAATGCGCATGACTGCACTTCTTACACAACCTCGCCAGCAGGTGTTAGAAGTGTACACCGGTGTACACTTATTTGCACGTACCAAACAAATTTGGTGTAATGCACTAGTTACACTATAGTATAACAAACGCATAACCCCATAAAAGTGTACACCAGTTCAGGATACCAAACAGACCTAATGACTTTCCAATTGTCACCAAATAAATGCTTTCCAGTTGATTTGACAACTGTCCCTTTAATACAGTTTATACAGTAACCATTTCGTCTCAAGTACCAAGTAAAACTTGGGACAGTAGCAAACGCAATTAGAAAGCACCTATAACAATGATAAACCTAACCTTTTTAGCTTGATCCATCGCTCTTTCCTTTTTAATTTTGTTCAATTCAGCCAGAAGTGCTTCAGTATCATCTTCATCACTATCTGAAGACTCAGATTCATCTTCTAATGGATCATCTGCGTCTAAACTGGCCGCTGGTACTTGATCTATCTTCAAACGTTTGCTGTGTTCCGACGGTCTACCATTTCTAGATCCTTTAACTTCTCGTTCGCGATCTTCCAATTCTTTCCGAAAATCACGACTGCGTGTCTCCTCAACTGTACCTTGTCCATGTTCCCTGCAATAAGAAAACAATGTTTATCGAATAAAAAGCTTTTCACATTGACTTAACCTATATTTTAGTTTGGTGTGTCCGGGTAAATCACGGCTTGAATATTGTCGTGATATTGCACTCAAATCCTTTTCGTTGCGACCTGAACCACCTCGAGCCGGTTCAAAAGTTGGTCTTGCTGCTGTAGTCATTTTATTTTAAGAAAATTGTAAATACACAAAACTACCGTTTTACACAATATCGGCAAAGTAGTTGACTAATTGACCCAGACGACCCAGAGCTGCCAACCCAGCGAATTCGAAATTCGGTATCTCCACCTCATAAATTTCGGTAATTTTAAAATTTATTATTCGATGCAATTTCAAATATCTCGTAATGATGGCTAGATGTTTTAAACTTTCGTCTTTTAACGAATTAAAATTTAATAATAAATGAGGTAACAAGTTGTGTAACAATAAAAAACATAAGTTAATTTTCTTAATATTTATTGCATTTTGTTTCCCAATATACAATATTTTGTCTATAATATCGTAAAACTTAGCGAGAGCAAAAAGCAGAAAAAAGGTATAAAAATAATCATCTGAAATCAGTACAATAATGAGGTAATGAATAAATGGAATTGTTAATGATATGGAAGATAATACAGGACATAGATAAACTAAAAAATACAAAAATTATATATAAAAATGTAAAATATACATAAAGAGATTGACATGTTCAAGAGTCATTTTTTTTAGTAATTCACAGCCCGCACATAAAGAAAAAACAAACGTGTATAAAAAAGTATCTAATTATCATAATTGTAAATTCAAATATCAACCCAATTGTATTTTGGAGATTTGTAAATAAAGTTGGTAACAATTTAATCGCAAAGTTGTATATAATTTACATTAAAATATAAATAAATATGATTTTAATTAACAATTTTATCTTTCAATAAAAACATACGTATAAATGATAGTCAAACATCATGTGGGACGTAATATCACATCAAATTTTTATTATAAATATAAATATTTCAGAAAAATCATAGTTTTTAATATAAGCTTTTCAATATTTATGTTTTAATCAGAAAAACGTCCACATTACAATAATTTATAAGAACTAATGAATGACTTGTAATATTACAGTAATATTTAGAAATATAAGACAATTATTCCCTTAAATACTACTACAGCCTAAGCAATTAATCCTATTTAAGCAAAAATGTATACTTTTATCGTATTCAGTGTTTCAAAATGGACATACATACAGATTTGCACATCTCTTGTGAATTTTTACGAGTTTACTTATAAGTATACTTTTAAATTTAATTTGTTGTACAAATTTTAGTTTAGTAGATTGTTTGGAAGTAAGTGTGTAAAACTATATAGTTCATATATGTACGTACTTATATATAATATTCTGACTTCAATCTTAAAATACACTTTTCGATCTAAAAACGTCGACGGAAACATTTGTATTACAGTTTGGGGTAAATTCAACAAAAAATTTAGATTCATCTAATCATTTTTAATCACGGAAAAGAAATATAACGATGACTTAATACCCACTGATTAAAATTTACTTAGATCCATTTCGCTACGAAAAAATTGAGCCCCTGGCAGTCTTTAACGTTTTATAAAAGTATAAAACTTATATATCAAAGACTAAGCTCTATTATTTATATGATATTAAAATCCCTAAGAAGGCAATAGTATCTTTCGTTCTGTTTCAAATGATTTGCAATTGTAAAAGAATATACAATATGGGTAGTGCATAAAAATGTGCATGTGCATAAAAAATATCAACAACAGCCATGATACGCTAGATACTAGACACAATTGACTATCAACATTACAATTAAATAAATTACGCTATAAACACGAAATAAATTAACAAACTTAAAAATTAACGACTTGAATACTTAATCGATTAAAAAATTAATAACATCTTACTCATGCTGTACTAGAATTATGTGAGGTACCACTTATGGCACTGAATAACGCCATGCTATTCCTTTTAAAACTTCCTGTCTCATCATGTGGCCATAATGACTCGCCAAACAAAGACGACAGAGACGAGCAAAGTTTTCTGTAATTTTGTCTCAAAACATCTTGATATTCTTGTTGTTCCGGCGCAATTATCTTACTATTTATTTGCAAAGCAGAGTAACATATTTTCAAAAATTCTCTATAAAACAAAAAATTAAAATTAAAAACTTCATAGTAATTATCCAGACCTGTATACGTCCTTTAACTCTTCAACTTTTTCATCAGAATACATGTTACTTAAAGTTGGGTCAAGAAACACAGATGCGTAAGCCAAAGGTCCAGCATTTACTTGCACACAAACGCTACCTTGCAATCGAAGTTGGAGTTTTTTCGCATCTGTTGGTTGGGTGAAAACAACATCTTCAAGCTCGGAAACCCTAGTTTGCATCTCATCAATAGCGACTTCAATAGGATTCAGTTCAACTGTACGTCTTGCGATTACTTGGATTCGTTTCTTGACATAAGGGAAAGAATACTGAGCTAAAAAATATAAACTTAATTACATTTTTATTGTTTTTTTTTTTTTACGTACTAGTGACTATCGTGCGTCTTTTCCATTGTTCTTCGGGATTTCCTTGAGCTTTACCATCTCTAGTAAACGGAGTTTCAAACATAAAACATGAAATATCATGATTTTGCTCAAATTCCGTTTGTCTGTCTTCTAATTCATTCTTTTCAAAGTATGGTGTAACATGAGTAACTTGAATGTACGCTGATTTTTGATCAAGTTCACTTTGTACAATCTGGAAATATTAAAATATTAAAAGGACAATGAAAGAAATCAACTTACAGGTAACGAATCCTGAATCATTTTTACGACATCTTGTCCGAATTTCTCACAGTATTGTTTGTAAAGCCTTTCGGAAATTTCACTAAGTGACGTGACTTTGGGCTCCTTGTAAATGTACTCGACGCCACTGTCATCTTCAAAATAAGCCTGTCCGTAAAATCCAACTCTGTAAAATCGACCTAAAAGCCTTTTACAAGATTTATTCGCATCCAAAATTTTTCCATAATTTTGTGCCAAATTTTGGTAAGATTGTTTCAGGAACTCGTAGTTTCTTTTCTTTTCATATATAGGGATTATCAATTTATACAATTCCCCTAAAAAAAATGTTACAAAGGTTGATATTAAATTAAACTGACACACACACACCTAACAGTTCATATCTTTCAGATTTGTCAATATATTCAGCACACGCTTCCAACTGTTCCAACAATAAATATTCAGTGTATTGAATGTCTTGAACGCCAACATCCAACTTCAGGCCACGTTCTTCTTTTGTTATGTTTGATGATATTTTCGAGAATGCTTCTGCACCCCAATTTTGTATGTTTTTTAGTTTAAGATATTCTGCCATCAGAGCGGCAATATGTAACTGACAACAGGCAGCCTAAAAAAAAAAACATTGAAGATATGAAGACAACTTGGTGCAACATCTTACTTCTGAAAAATTTCCATCCCTTACATGATTCCTCGTCATAGTTTCAAGCCACGTATGCCTCAGTTCAGGTGTAGATGCATACGAATTAGCCAAACTATGCTGTAAATCAACTAACATTTCTGGATCGTGATGGTGCTCCCTCATTTGAGCCGTAGCCATCAAAACAGTACGAACACGTTTTGTCAAATCTTTCACTTCAACTGGAAAACCTGTCCCCTTCATTGCTTTATCGCTCGATGCGTAACTGTTAATTAACGACAAACTTTCCTGGAATCTAGCATTGTTCAATCCTATAATATTTCCTAGCATCTGCGACACTGATATTATAACTTGTAGATGTACTCTTGTTAAACCCTTGCGTCCAGTAAATTCAAAATTACTCCTCATAAGTAAATACAACATGGCACAAGATTCTTGTCTAACAGATGCCAACCGACTGTTGCAACATCTTAACAATTCGTAACACAATCGTCCACACAAAACAGCGTTACCTACAAATTAAAATTTTATGTTGGAATATTTCGTTCGATTTCTAACCTTTAAATAAAACAATCGAATAATTATTGATAAAAGCTCTCATTCCAGCAAAAACGTGTTTAAAGAGATTCTCACTCTGACCAATTTGTATAAATGTGATATAAATATCAAATATTTTCTTCATCGTGCCATTATCGCCTTCATTTGCAAGCAAATTATTCCTAAAATGCATGCAATAAAGTCCCATGCAATCAAGCGTTATCAAACCAATTTCATTCGATAAATGTTGCTCCAAGATTGACTGTTGATTTTTCATCACTTCATTTTCTAATAAAAAATATTAGATATTAAGTAGCCAATTGAAATAAATTTGGGAACTGATAACAAAACTAACCGCAACTGACAAGACTTTCACGTGTATCCCTGGTGTGAATAATTAATGTACTAGCATTTTCATGATTCAAATCCGATGGATTCATTCTAGCAGGTAACGTGTGGGCCTTTGTAGTCCTACATTTCATTGCGTCGCCTGAAGGTCCCTTAACCATAATAATATTTCTTTTTCCGACGTATTTAAAACAATGCAAACATAGTTCCAAAACAGTAAAGAAATTAACTACATCGACATCCGCGCATTTCTGCCACCAAGAAATCAACTGATCTTCCCCCAGGTATTTGACAACAAATATAAATATCAAAAGAACATCTCTAATCTCAGGGGAATGTAATTTATCATATCGATGCATGTGTGATGATTGTGTCACGCTTAATCCTCTTCTGTGAGTTTTTACATCACCATTCTTTATAGTATCATCACGAGTTTCTCGTATTATTGTTGTCTCTTGAGAAACAGTTGACTGATTGTCTCCTGATATTGTCGAAATGTCTGATTCTAAACTCATAGAACTATGACCATTAACTATGGCTGGAAAGTAAACATTATTTTTTGAAATTCTCGAAATAAAACTTACATTGTCCGGCTATTGCATCAAAAAACGTAGAATTCCTCAAATGCATTGGACTATCTCTATCAACATATAATGTAAATCTATGATTTCGACTGGAAACGTCACTTAAAGCTCCCGATTTACCAAAAAGGTATGAGCTACTGGTTGATATTCTATTAATGCAACTGCTTGCACAGTTCTCTTCTTGTTTGTCAATTATGTTAAATCTGCTCAAGTTATCCAAAACAATACCCAACCAGGGCACATAAATCAAAGCTATACGATTCATTTGCCCTTTATTTTGATATCGATCATCTAACTCATGTTTCGCCAATAGATCTCTTAGTGTATTCAAAGCAATCTTACGAACGTGGGTAACTTCATTCAACGAAGTCTTTACTTCTTGAAGCAACAATGCAACTATAAAATGATGTCGACAAAAATCCTCCGACAGACAAAATTCCTGTAAGAAATCCGGTGAACGGTTTTTTGGTGAGAGACGTGTATGTTGTATTGGAAGATTGAATGCTATGTAATGTTCGTGGCTGCAGATTATTTCAAGAAAAGTGAATTTGTATTCTTGGAGTGTTCTCGGATCACCGGGGTTAAACTTTTCCATATATGAATTTATAAGTTTAAATACAAAACCCCTGTCCATGAGTGATAAACATTTCTGTAAAATAAACGTATACATTTAATTTATTATTAAAAATAAATTTACCTTCAAAAAACAAGCTATACTTTTATTTAATTCTTGTGTTTCCTCCGGCATATCTTTGTACTTATTTAAAATATACGTAATCAACAACCTTATCATCGTTTCTATTTTTTCGAGATATTCCTTAGAGAACCTTTCGTGCCTATGCATCTACAAAAAAAAAATTAATTTACATCGTAAATCGATAAATAATAATAACCTTTATGCGCCCACTTCCAAGTAAATGTTGTGCCATACTTTTAATAATAACATCAAAGAAAAATGCAGAATGATGCATAAACTTATTAACGACTAAAAAATCTGTATTACTTGGATTTAAAATAACCGGGAGGTGTCTACACATTTCTTCATGGACGGAACCTTGCTTTTTGCTCTCTGGCGTGACAAATACATATTTAACATAAGACTGAAGTACTTCTTTTCGTTTTGCTTCGTAAACCATATTTACCAAATTTATCATCACTCTGATTATATTCAAACCGATTTCTTCACTAGCCGTTACGATTAATAAAGTAAAGAGTTGATTCAATAAAGTAGGAAGGAATGTTATCAGTGTAGGTAATTGTATAGCATGTAAAGCTTTTAATATTTTACAAGTTTCACTTTCCAAAGGTACTGATGTTGGTTTTGGACTTAGAAGTCTTTCCGCTAGGGAAAACAAGTTAAATAGGTGTTGATCTTTCGTATTTGCTGTTGAAAATAAATTGAATTCTACTGTAAATATTGATCTTTGTGAATCAATCCATAAAATTTCAGGTCCGGCATTCTGTAAAATAAATTATTTAAATTAATTCAAATGAGTTGAGTAATTACTGACTCCTTTCCCAAGACCAAAGGGATGAATAGAAAGATATCCAGTTGGTAACTGAGCAGCGACTGGTACAGTTTGTGCTTCAACGTTCAACCTTCCTTTTTGGAGCAAAGGTATCCAAGCAAACCCAACACATGTTTCTACGCCATTGTCACGTTTTTTCGCAATGTCGCAAGAAATGTGATAAAATTTGAATAACAAATGATGTGAAGCCATCAAATTAATGGGAAGTTTTATCTTGATTTCTTCATACCAAGTTGGTATGGTGTTGTGATGTAACACGGCACATGACACTTGTGACACTAATAATTGCTGACCGGGTCTACCATATATACACTAAAAACAGTTACATTTATTTCCAATTGATTCAAAAATGCAAAAATACCTTCAAACCGGTAGCAGTTTCATCATCAGAATCTCTTAATTCCACAATACAAGCGATATTTCTAGCCCTTGTGAACATTTTTTGCGTATCAAAACTTAACATACGAGGATAAACATACAAATGGTTTATAAAGGTTGTGTAAGGATGTACATCTTTCTCTGATATTCCTTCAATTTCGACTACTTCGATAGTAGGTTCTGAATTTGTGGGTAATGGAAAAGGTTTTAAAGGTGAGAGAGCTGTAGTTAGAGTATCTAAAAAAATTCATAAATATGAAAGTTTTAGTAAAAAGTCTACTACATACTTGGCGGCATTTCAGTCACAGCTTCAATTTTAATTTTTAATGATCCGGGTATCACAGTCAATTTATTAAATTTGTCGGGTTTTCTATATTCCGAGAGTAATTTTAATAATTCTTCATCAGTCAATTTGTTATTTTCTTGTCGGTAGATTACCGGAAAATCTGATGTAGTATCTAATTCATTGCTATACAATCTATAAAAAAATTAATAATTAATACATTAAAGTTTAAGTTGAGAATCTAAGTCTAAAGCTGAATACAAACAAAACTTTCATTTGGGCGAATTATGATTGGGTTACGATCAGCTCTCAACATGATAAAATTACTCTCAAATTGCTTCAAACATGTATAAATTAATAATAAAAAAATTGCATTCACCTGAATAGTGGTCTCGCTGCCCATGCAAACGGCATCCTATAATTTCCCAACCTTTGACAACAAGCAACGACACTTTTATGAACCTTCGAGGCAATTTTAAAATCTTTATTAACTTTAACATATGGTTCAGAGGCCTGATATATGCCACCTTGCAACACCTTTTCAATCCTCACGACTAAAAATATATCAGGATGAGCATTGGTAATCGACAATAACGCTTGTTTGGGGTATAAAATCCATTCTTTCGGTAAACTGGGCGGAAGATCGGTTTTAGGCGAAACCTCATCACCCGAACCCAAATTATTTCCAACCATGCCACGTACCAACAAACTATTAACGTCAAAATGAAAATTTTCAGTTAATTTTCTACCATTTTTTGCATCAAAAAGACACAGCGTGGTATGGTAGGGTTCAATTTGGTTTAAAGTGTCCTTTTCATCGATTGGCACTTGTAATTTAAAATTGACGCTTTCACACTTGATAAGCACTCGGTGCCCGAATATTTCCTTGTATGGTTCAATTTGGTCCTGATTGGATGTCGGAGATTTCAAATTGACTACCAATTGGGGATACAGAGTGAAGAGTTTCGAACGATTCTCTCTACGGGACATCGCTATGCTAATATCAGTTTCACGAGAATATCTTATTAATTGAGGATTCATGCTGTGCTCTAGACCTTTGAGTGTTCCGAATGGTTGAACCTGAGTTGTAGGAATTGGAGAACTACGATCTAAAATATAAAATTGTGTGGAGAAGAAGAAAAGAAAATTAACCATTGAACATATTAGTCATATGGATAGTTTAAATAATGATAGATAAAAATATTCTCATTTTAATACCTCGCTCTAAGGATGCAGCTCTTTTCTCCTCTTGTATTTTGTACTGTTGTAATACTGAAATCAGCTTCGCCAACCAATCTTTAAATTCAACTTCATTTTCGGCGGCCAAAACAAATGACTTATGCCCAGCTGTCATTCGAAGTTCGAAACAATATCTTCCTCTTTTAGGATTCTAAAAATAAGTTTTTAATTAAAGCATATAATAATAATAATAATGATGATTAAACTACACAAAGTGTATTGTAAGAATTATTTACATACTTTGACAACATCAGTACAAAAATCCATAACAATAGTCATTTTGGCTTCGCCTTTACGTTCATCCTTGTACAATTCAAGAATATATGTGCCGTCAACCTCCTGTCTCAAATAACAATAACGCCTTTTAAAACTTTTTGAGCCAATATTAACAAACATACGATCGGAACCTTAAAAATATATCATTGAATAAACAATCAATAAAACGTGCATACAAAACTAACCAATTTCAGGCCCTTTCATTAAATACCCTTCCTTGGTAATACCATCGATTTGAGATTGAAAATCTTCGGTAGTGTCACTATCAATGTCAATTTCAAACGTTTCTTCTTTTAAATTATCATTATTTCGTATTTTCGGCAAGTCTGCATAACTCCCCGAATACGCACTGTATTTATAATGTATGAGATTCCAATTGGAGGAATAACTGGCTATGCATTGTTTTGTGAGTAGGTTGCAGTCTTCTATGTCGGATTTCGGCGGGACCGTTTGGTTTGTAGTTCGATATCTTCGAGGTAATACGATTTGCTAAAAACTTGGTAAAAGAAAAAAATATTGGTAGAGTGCTGTACTTACGGATATGTCATCTGCTGGATAAAGTAATAATTCTCGTTGGGGATCATTTTGAAGGAATGTTTTGTTTTTCAAAACAAAGGTTTCAAAATCTATTGGTTCTACTATTAATGGTTTGCACTGAAAATTAAAATTTTTAGCATTACATAAATTTGATTGGTTTGGAATGTAATTAAAATAAGTTCAAAACCATGAAGGTCAAATTGGAAATTGTAAACAACAATAATTATAATCGCAACACGGACGGAAATGATTCAACTCGGTAATCACAATTGATATTCCCGCTTTTATCCTGAAACGTTCGTAGAAAAGTGGGCGTAACATTGTCATGAAACAATTATATAATAGGCTTAATTTCTACAATGTAGTCGTCGAGAATCGCTTACATCAGTTTTAAATGTATGTAAGGGGCATGCAACAATTTTTAAATTGCCTTTAATGAGATTCCACTTACTTGTACAGTGCTTTCCCTAACGACTTGTGAGACAGTTTCACGCAGTTGAGCTGCGGTCCCGGGCTTCCCTAAACCGCGAGCGAATTTTCTTTCACTCATCTTTTAACATCCGTCAGTCATGCATCTTCATTGATTTATTAACATTTTTCTTATTAACATCCATCGCGGACAGATCGAACAAATAAACACCAAGAACTTGACTGAATGAACATAGCGAATAAACTTGTTAGAAAATGAAAGTTACTAGACGAACCTTCGAATACCTGTTTACCATTTTTTCAGAAAACGCTTATTGCAAATTAAATTTTCGCGTTTGTGTTTATCAGTAAATTCAAAATAAACTGCCTATTGAGTTATTTATAGAAAGTTTTTTGTATGAATGTGATTAAAGGTACGATAAATTTAATATCCACAAAACGAAATTATTAAAGTTTTATAATTAAGTACATAACTGAAATTTTTCTAAAATACAAAAAAAATTATTAATTAAAAGTAGTACTGTACATTTTGCAATTTAACAGTAGAAATTTTTACAGAAACTGTAACATTAGACACAATCAATCTAAATTTAAAGTTTAAATGGACCTTTCCCAACAATGTCAAAATTGTGAATCCGCACTGATTTGTTTACCATTTTTTTAAATTCTAAAGGAAATAATGGAAGACGAACTTGACGATAAAATAATCTACCAAACTTACGTATCGCATGTGAAAATAATGTCAAGAATTGCATGGGGTGTCCCACTGAACGTTTCCCCTTTGGCATTGGCCACATATGTGTGGAGAATGCTACGAATGTACGTCCTAAAACCGGAAATATTTGTGTTTGGAATAGTGGTGTTTTTAATAGTGATGTACGTCCAAACAGTCCATCTATGGAGTAATAATTTATTAGGGCGACTTCAGTACACGTTGGGAAAGACCGAGAAGATCAAGGCGCAAAAGTTAAGCTTTTTTAACGTCGCTGACATTGAAAAATCCAGCTGGGAAACAAAAATTGGGCCAATTGCAGCATACGCCGTACAAGGACGAAGACCAAAAATGGAAGATAGATTCGTGGTAAACGACAATGTAAATGGTACGGCTGTTTCATTGTTTGCGATTTTTGACGGACACGGCGGCGAATTCGCAGCGAATTACGCGAAAGAAAAGTTAATACAAAATTTGTATGATAAAGTGGTTGAAATTAAAAGTTTGATCGATGGTAAACCTATCAAAAAGAAAGATAATTCTGAGGAAGAAAAAACTGATCAAGAAAAACCAATCGCACCACCGACTCCAACATTACAGGAACGCCGAAAAAGTTTCAGGAAAACTACATCGACTACTGATGAATGCATAAAAGGAGCGAAAGAAATAACCGATGTGGAATTACTGAATAAATTGGATAATTTACGACCAATTACACGTGAAGTTAAATATAGTAAAATTGAAAATATAAAGGAAATACCAACAACTAGCTATTTCGATAAGTTTGGTACTATTGATTATGGTAAATTAATTACAGATGAAGTTTTGGCTGCAGATCGACTTTTAATCGAAATTGCAAAAAAGTCTATGGATGTAGCTGGTACAACAGCTTTAATAGCGCTATTAGAAGGTAGTAAACTAATTGTGGGTAATGTGGGTGATTCAAGAGGTGTTATGTGTGACGGTAAAGGCAATGTCATTCCTTTATCGTTTGATCACAAACCTCAACAAATGAGGGAACGTAAACGCATTAAAGAAGCTGGGGGCTTTGTTACTTTTAATGGTGTATGGCGAGTAGCTGGAATTTTGGCAACGTCCAGAGCTATGGGAGATTATCCTTTGAAAGACAAAAAGTTGGTAATTGCAGATCCCGATATTTTAACTTTCGATCTTGCTTATCACAAACCAATGTTCGTGATTTTGGCCTCTGATGGATTGTGGGATACATTTTCGAACGAGGAGGCTGTAGCCTTCATCAAAGAACGACTGAACGAACCCGATTACGGTGCTAAAAGTATTACTTTGCAGTCCTTTTACAGAGGATCGTTGGATAATATTACCGTTATTGTTATTAATTTTAAAGATAATTTTTTTAATTTTCAACAAATCAACAAAACTGTCTAAAATGTTTGTTGAATGTTCCTAAAATCTAGTCCAATTATTATAAATGTCGTCTTTATTTAAAACTTTGTATATTGTACATGTTCTGTGTAAAAAGTAGGTTAATTTTTTATTAACTTTACAAAATTCAATCTTTTAGTTTAACGTAAAAACTATGCGAGTTTTATGTTGTGCCAAATTTCATGAATTCATTGTGTTTTTATGTTTATTGATAAGATTATAAATTAAAGATTTTGAGTTTCTTGGATGCTTCAAGTTGGACGAATATTTGTATATTTATTATAAACGCTTTTTTGTGTAAAACAAGCCAGTGCAATATCATTAAAATTATATATTTTTAATATTAAATGTATACAAAAAGGTTTGTTAAAGTTTGTTGTGATGTATTAATTAAAATAAAGAAAATTTTAAATCTGTTTACAACTAATGAATGAAAGTGAAATTTTTAAAATGGTTTTGTTTCACCCTCGATGTTATTCTTTATTCGTGTTCTTTTTTAGTTTACAATGTGCACAACATTTATTGTGTTTAATTACATGGAGAAAACCAATTTCAACGTATATTCACGTCTTTATTCATACAATTTATTCCATGAAACATTAAAAAGCACGCGAATACAAAAAATATGTACAAAACGGAAAAATTATTAACTAACCAAATTTTATATATACATGAGAAATAAATACTAAATGCATGTATCGTCTTTTATGTACAAAATATTCGTAATTCATAAAAAGTTATACTGTGACACAATTAATGACTCAAGCTACAGAATCTCGAATTCGTCTGAATCTAATGAAATTTGACTATCCAATTCTGAAATGAGAGGGTTCAGTAAAATCCACAAACTTAAAAAATTTCAACTTACGGGCACAAGCTCCTATTGCTTCTTCAGCTGTTAGATCTATCGATGGAGACCATTCTTCTGGACGTTCGGTGCATATTTCGAAAAGTGGTTGCTTTTCTGGAACGATGAGCTCATCTCTTATTCGCTGACATAAGTCGATAAATTGCGCTTCCGTTTTACAAAAGAAACACTAAAATTTATTACAAATATATTTAAAAAATTGCATTCAAATGTCACTGTAATCATATTCTCACCAATTTATTTTTTATGGTATACATTTTTAAGTGTTATTATACATACCAAAGCAACACTAGGATCCATTGCTAAAATATTAATTCTAGACGCCCTTTTACAATGAAACGTGGAATCAAATTCGATCTGTTCTTCAGATTCTTTATTTTCAACCGATCCAGCCCTTTGTGTCGTGTGTGGATCCAAATATATAACTTCCGCATCAACACAACCGATAAAATACAAAGCTAAATTCGGTTTACCGCCGATTACACCTAAACTCTGTGTGAACTTAAAACAAGTCTTAAAAAATTTCATTTTTATTTTTTTCTTTTTAAAAAATATACTATTACCTGTAAACCACCAACATATATTGGATTTATTTCATTCAGGCCCAAACGTAAAGGCACTATTAACAATAAAGGTTTCCATTGATTTAAAAAGTTACTTCGTAGATGACTTTCATCTTTCGGCATGCACAAATCTCCTAAAAATATAGCTAGAAATTTTAAAATTAACATACAAAAAACTTACTAATTTCTTTAATAACAACCAAATTATCAAGAGCTACGTGTATCACTATCGAACTCCATTCATCATATTTTAATAGTTTTCTACAACAAATTATTATTATTATCAATAATCTTAATTACCCTAAGGGTGTAAAGTACAACAAATAAAAGTGAATAAAATGTGCAATGCTAAAATGGAAAAAAGAAACTATATTTTGTTTGTTATCTAGAGTACTATGGAGTAATACAAACCAACCTAATATTTTTCTTAAAAATTACAAAATAGTAATATTTGTTAAAAATATTCAAAACACAAAGGATAACGTACTTTAATACTTGAGCCACTGTATTAGGACCAAACCATTCCCCAACTTCTTTTCCTTCAGATGCCCCCATCAAAGCAATCTGATGTATTGAAAAAGGTGACTGTCGCTTATCTTCGAATTTATGTAAAATTTTTAAATATGTTGGATCTTTGGTATTGTGTTCCCATAACCAATCTCTTCCAAGATGCAACGAAACCAACGCTTGTGCTAAAACCATCTGTCCACAACGTAACATGCATCCCCAACCTCTGTCTGAGGTCAAGCCATCAACTCCGCCTATCGGAACGAAACCTTTCCGGTATGTGAGCCAAATTTTCGAACTTATGTCTTGACGTATCAGATTCAAATCTGCAAATTTTGTAGAAATCAAAGATATATACATTTCGTTTTAATAAAAGGAGATATACCTTCATTTGCGTCGTATTTCTTGCCAAGTATCCAAACGGGATCCTTTGTTTGTGGTATGTCGTCCGGCTCCAAACTACCATCATGGGCATAATAGGCCTCAAACATCGAATCCATAATTTCTCTCGTGGCTATGCACATATATCTTATTAGATTTTTGACTATAAGTATAAAAAAGTCCCGATTAAGTGTATCATCGCTGTAAGTTCCGTTTTCTTGTCAACAATTACAGTGCTAGTTGCCTTTTGACAGTTGACACATATCAGCTGTGCATTGTTTGGATGAAACGTAACCATGGAGCTTATCATCTAGACCTCCTCATTGTTTGTGTTTACTAAATTTGCACAAAATTGTTATCATTGTTATTATTATGATGTTTTATTAAATTTTGTACACATTAAACAGAATGTTGTTTTTGGTTTCATATTGTTGTCAAACGTCAATGTTTTTTTTTTTTGATTTGTAAACAACCCGTTGTATCAAACATCGCTTTAATATTTCTAATATCAACAAAATGCAAATCAACCAAACTCAATTTCCAAGTTTTAAAGTTGTTATCGTCTTATCAATTAAAATTCATGGACATACATTAGTACCTAAAAATTTGAACTCACCTCTTTTTAACAGCAGTGTAACTTCTTTAAAAATGGCCATGATTACTTTCGTAGCGTCAAAAAGATGTAACTGAAATTTAATTTATTAATTTAATTGAATTTTGATAAATCTGTGAGTCGTATTTATGATATATGTAGTATGTCATTATGACGTTTATATAATATATTAATATAGAGAATGATTGTAAATGATTGAACGTACCGCTTCATATTGATTTTTTGTTATCCGCCTATTACATAGTTAAAGTGACATGTACTAACTCCAGTAGTGTAAGATGGTGTTTGAAATATCGCGCGAAATTTAAATAAGTTAATAATTACTAGTTTAATAATTATTCATACTTTTAATAAATTGAGGTTTATATTGTGTGTCTTTTTACGATAATAGGAAATACAAATTTAGCCAAAGAGATAACTGGGTAATTCCGGGGATTTCGAAGAAATGCGGGCAAACGAAATTATCGCAGGTTTTTACAGCCGTTGTATAAACCCACCTTTTCATTCAACTTTATGTTATATATTGTTCGTTGTAAATGAATTAAACATAATGCATTACTTAAAATTAGAAACCAAAATCTCAAACATATTTGTAACGATTTATTGCTCACAAAATTTAAAAAAAAAAAAAAAAATCGCACTAAATAATAAATATATAATACACATTTACGTACATCAAATTAAATCTAATGAAAAATATTGATAAAAATATTATTTATAGGCGAATTCCGGGATTTGTGGACGATATATAGTTTAACAATTCTTCGGAATCTTCGCAGACGACCGGTTTCTCGTGGTAACAGGCAACGTCGTGCCAGGCTATACCGTCGTTGTAAACGTTGTTGAGGATCGACATGCAAGATTCGGTAGTGCCGTTTATGTCAAATTCGGCGTTATCGGGTTGCTTTTGTTTTTTATGTCCGGTCGATGACCACGGATTGTATCCCCAACCACCAGGTACTTGATTGGTCGGTGGCATTTTTTCTCTATTTGCCGACCAGAACCAACCATAAACATTCTTTGGCTCGAGATCTTGCCGACCTTCGCAACCTTTGAAATCGCAGAGTCTTCCCGAAGTCCAGATGTACGGGACATCATCTGAAAAAAATATTCATATATACCTATATGTGTATTCAATTAAGTCATAGAAAGCTATTTATCGTTAATTACAATCTCGACAAATGTTGTGCAATTAGACACGTGACACACATTTCAACGCGGATTTGAAAAAAATCCATTCAACTGGTATTGTGTCTTGCGAAACGTCACGCAATAATCCGTTTACAGAAAGACAATGGCGCCTTTTCAAAACGATTTATACGCGCCACAATGCACCTTGTTTATCTCACGATAAAGTTATGTAATGCCGAAGCAAAGCAAAATTTTTTCACGATCCAGATTCGCCCCAAGAAAATTCAATTGCGATCGGAATAGTTGCCAATAAACGTGAAGGTGAAGTTGTGCAAAGTTGTAATTTATTTACGTTGGGCACGGCGCCATTCCCTAGATGCTCTACAAATCTTTCAAACGACAGAATAAAAAATCGTTAAAAACAACAAACACATTGGAAAAAAAAAATTAAATCCCGGAGGAAAGGCGTCCTAATTTAAAGTATTTGGTTTTGGGTGATTTGGGATAAAACTTGAAGATTTGGATAAAAATCGTGAAGAAATACTTACTTTGCTGGATGAGTCTGAAAATCATGTTGTTTTCTTCTTGGGATTCCATCGAGACTAAATCCATGCAGTATTCTCGGCACAAATTCCTACCGTCCAACCAGTCCATTTTTCTTCCAGCAAGACCGGGCACGTGACCACTGTAGAAGTAATTGTGACCTCGGAACGAAAATTGTTTCGGCCCTGAAAACAAATCAATTAAGATCCAAAAACAAAGAAAACTGGAAAAATCTTATCGAATGTTAAAAAGAAATGTTTGAAATAAATTTAGCAAATTATTGAATAAAATAAATAATTTTAAAACGTGTTTGGGCAAGCAAAGCCTTTAGCCTTCAATATGAAATGGATTAAAATAAAAATAAAAATGGGATATAAAAGGAGGAAAATATACAAATGAGTTAAATAAAGAATCGAGAAAGACGGTATTCGGTAAAAGAGCATTAAATCCCTTGAAGAAAACTATAAAAATGAACATAAAAAATAACCGTAACAATGTTAAGTTTCGATTACGGAGCGAACCCAAGTATACATTTTTCTGCAATATATTCAGTAAGATCTAGAAACGAAGATTCATAATTCTACAGGGTTGCGTTTTGAGCCCGTTACTCTTCTCCTTTACCATTAACGAAGAAATTAAGTGCAAAGAAAGCAAAGAAATAAATGGAAACTGTACGATAATTTGTCGAAACGTCTCGCTCGTCAAGAATTTTAATCAGAAGAATAAAAATTCGTATTCATATTAAATTGGAAAGTGTAGATTTCCATGTTGAAAATGTGCCCGGAATTAAAAATTTTTAATAAACATCGAAATGAATATTTAAAACGGATGGCTTTCACGCCGCCCGCCGCGGCCGTTGATTAGACAAAACCTTGACTCCTACGGAATTTCTCGATTCGATCGGTTATGTAAGGCCACGTTTTGGAAACTCGAGACATCCGTTATGTAAATTACAATTTTCTCTTTTTTTTATAAATAAATACACAAACGTATTTAATATTAAGATTCGTTTTTGTAAAGATCTTTTCGAATTTATATATTTACACACAAATAATTTTTTTGAAAAAAAAATATAAAATATTGTCGTTGCCACCTTAAATAGCAGATGCTGTATATTTGTATACAGTTCAAGCAAAATACTAGCGCTCTGCCATAGCGCAATATGTTCACAAATTGTCTGCATATAACATCTGCACGATAAAATAAAAATTCATACATGCACATAATAAACAACGACTAATATAAATAACTGATTTGAGAGGTGAGATGTCATGTCGTCACATTTTATAAATAGCATCAAATGATCCTGCGCGGAAGACCTCAAATGAAATTACCGTATTGCATGTTGCATTTAAATTGCAATTAAAATGTAAACACTCAGCGGCATTTTAATAACGGAAACGTTTACATAAACAAAGAGGCATCATTACGTGACGCAGGAAGCGAGAATTCGCACTTGAAGTGGAATTATGTCCGTCTTGTTGTTTGTTTTCTAGTCCATGATGTCTAATGAAAGACTAATTCAAGGTGGCGATTTTTGCGTTGTTTGTTTAGTAATTTCTTCTTCTTCTTTTCGTTCTTCCTTTATACCCTTTAGAGTATCGTAAGTTTAGTAATTTCAAATTATTTAATAATTGTGATGTTTTGCTTAAAAAATTAATAAGAAAAAAATCAAAAAATATCGATTTGTAAAATTTCAAAAATTTTAATTGTGAGTGTAATAAATATATTTTATTACATTTTCAAGTTTTTATTGGTTGACTGCTCACGAGTAAAAGATAAGTATGATTTCAAGCATTTACAACCAATAATTTGTCATAATTTTTTAAAAAAGTGAAACTTGAAATCGCGATAAAAATGGTATTTTGGGATAAACTGATGGATTTTATATTTATTTGTCTGAATGGACAAAGTAGCGATCACACTTTTTTATTAAACATTTTTTTTTATTTTTACATTTTTTTTAAGTGAAAATTTTGAAATCGCGATGAAAATGGCATTTTGGGATAAACTGAAAGGGTGTATGGATTTTATATTTATATGTTCGAATGGACAAAGTAGCTATCATACTTTTTTATTTTCTGTCACCTTTTGACATAAACGACTATAACTCAAAGAAATGAAAAAATGAAATGAACTCTACGAGTTGTAATAACGAATTTTTAATACAAGATCAAGTAAGCCGAAACTACAACTACAAATTTTAGCAAGAAAATGAAAACAAAAAATAACTAAGTAGGGGGCCTGCCCCCACAACCCTATAATGGAGACGCCGCAGAAGGTGTGGAGGTGCCATAATAATTCATATTAATTTTGCGTAAGCGATTACTTTACCATTGAAAAACATGGAACGTTCGACTTTCTTTTTATCGATACGTGATCGCTCGGTTCCTATAAATTATCATGTTAATGACATATTTTGAAATCGAAATCACAAATTTACATATACTTTATTTGGCCACATATTTTCTTTTTTTTTTAACAAAAGAAAAACAAACTCGTGACCTTAATTTAAAAAAAATTTTTTTTCACCATTTGAAACGAAGTATGTTACGTAAATAAGATGTTCAATTGTTTTTAACTGTCGTGCCACGACAGTTAAAACAATTGAACGCTCAATTTAATGAAACAGTTGAAATGACACCAAAGTGTCAGTTAAGTGACAGTTACAAATGTCAGTTCGAAACAACGACATCTTGCGTTCATTTATTATAAGTTTCACGACAGTAAAATTTACACGATAACAAATCTTTTCGAACCATCTAGATCTAGACCTTTGCCCTTATCATTTCAACGCAATGTTATGGCATAGTTTGATGGATTATTTTTTAAAACAGTTGAAAATAATATAGAATAGTCATTACAACACAACACCGGAGGAGTTAAAAATGCCCATTAAGCGATTAGCAACGGTTCGTCCGCAAATAACAGGTATGAGATCATCGTGCCGATCTTGCCCATTCAAATGTAAACGTCGGACGACCTCGTGAACTTTACCTAATCGAACTGAAAACAAATGACTAATGACCTCTTAATAATTTTCGATAAACCGACCGTAACTTCATGTGTGTGTTTTCCATTTTTTCCGCAATCTTCGTTTACTTACTTCATATTATGCCCGGTTTTTCAATTGTACGGTTAACACGAAGATTATGTCAATCTAGATTAAGCTTAACCGAACATATAATTAACATATTGTGATGATCTCTCGTTAATAAGTTTAAAGTATTTTATTATGAGACAGATTAATTTTTTTTTTATATTCTTTATTTTAGCTAGCTCAATCTCTGGTCGTAAAATGGATTGCTGGTAGATGATCAGATTAATTTTTTTTTTATTTATTATTGTTGGGCGCCAAATTGCTTATAACACAATTAATATCTAAACACAATTAATATTTTATTAATAAGAATTCAAAGTTAAATATATATATAAATTAATAACTGTCAAACTTCTTAACCTTTTTGAATAACATATATGTCATCTAAATTTAATAATTATTACACATGTTACCAAGCGATGTGCGGACAATATTTGACAACATATATAAAATGAAATTTTATGACATAATTAATAAATAAACCTTTTTGAAAGAT
>JAFFZR010027484.1:0-37024 GCA_018397195.1 Lethrus apterus | reverse complement strand
GATGATGACTTTATTAATTTGGATTAAAGGTTATCAATTGAAGAGCAATTTAATAAAAATGACGAATTACGAATTTTTTTCCCTTTTTTATTTAACTTTCTTATATACGGACACCTCCCATAAGCGGACAGATATGTTGGAACCGTGAGTGTCCGCTTATGAGAGCTTTCACTGTATAGGTATAGGTTGGGCAGATTTCGATGTTTTCATAGAGAATTTCGATAACCATAAGTGATACAGAACAATTACCCTACCAAGCTCGATCGCTTTTTTGGATAAAAATTCATAGGTGAAAATCAAAGTTGGCTATCGTCTTTTGTTTTCGGGTTATGCGGAAAAATTCGAATTTATCAGTTTTCGAAATTCGGAAATTTATCGGTATGATTCAGAGAATTTAGAGAATTGGGAAAAAGACGAATATGAAATTAAAAAAACTTTTATCAGTTTTCGAAATTCCGAAATTTATCGGTATGATTCAGAGAATTTAGAGAATTGGGAAAAAGACGAATGTGAAATTAAAAAAACCGCATACTAATTTTATATGCGATGGAAATTAGTGGCCTAGTGGCTTAGTCACTAGGTTAATAATTTTAAAGTGTCGGGTTCAAATTTTGGAAACGTTGGAATTTTACACACAATATAAAAGCTTGCAATGTTTCTGACTTTGAATTTGCCTTAAGAATGACTATTCTGATTAGGTTTCCCTAATTCTTGCAACGAATTTCGGAATAGTAACATATGCAAGACAGTCGTGACCACAACTAAAATTCCCTCAAGCATGTTCTTAGAACTTAGGGCATATTTAGAAAGGAAATAAAACACGAGAAATAAAAAACGTAAGGTGAAACCACTCAGTCTCTGAAACTTTCTAAACTCAAGGACTTTTTGTATTTCTTGGGTCTCTTTCAGCTCCTCATTTCATCCTCGAAATGTGCCCTTCCATATCGTCATATGATTTTCTGCTTTATATATTTTTTGATGTAGGAAGCTACGGGGGGCGATATTAATCACCTGTTGCTTCTTTGAAAAAGGAATTACTGCCAGCGAAAACTCATCAGGAAAGGGAAGAATAGATTCTGTGCGTCTAGCAGATGATTGAATAAAGTAAAAGTTACAAAAGTTAGAGACAGAACTTAAAAAGGAAATAGAAGGGGAGGGTATCGAAGGAAAAAAGATATAAATACAAATGATGATAATAATTAAAAAACTGATTTTACTGTTAGCCAATAAATACATATTTCGCTTCTCATTCAGTGGCAATGCATCTAAAAATTCCTTGATAACGTATTGGTTTAATATAATATATCATAGTAGCGTTAGCTATTCAAGTTTTCCTCATAAACCCATTAAGCCAAAATGCGGTTGTCAAATAGGGCACACCAAACACTAAATCCGAATCGTCATTGTTTCTGAACATTGTCTGTGCGATGAGGATTAACATCCGACGACCAAAGCTCATTTTGCCGATTAAAAATCCCGGCGCGCGGCGCTGCTAATACATACTTCATCCGGTCAAACGATTCTAAAGGATAATGGATCTTGAATTTGTTGGAGGTACCAATTACAAAATCCAAAATCCAAGGATCGTTTACTTTGTTAAATAACACCTGACCTTGAATTTTTAATAAAATCTGTGAAAAATAAAAATTGATGTTATTTATTGTTGAAAAGGAGAAAAAAATCCTCTTTTTAATTAAGCCACAGCCAACTATGAGTTCCATAAATGTTTGTCACATCTCGAATTTGGAGAACTTTTTCCAAAAAGTGTCTGAAGAACGTGGACATTATTTTCTTTCATTTTTCCAAATAAACAAGATATAGCCATAAAACGAAAAGTTCAAAATCGAATTTTTGCGCATAATTCGACAACAAAAAACGATAGCCAAGTTTCGTTTTCATCATTGAATTTTTCTCCAAAAAAAGCCATCAAGAATGGTAGGGTAATTTTTCTTTATCTCTTATGGTTATCGAAATTTCCTGTGAAAACATCGAAATTTGCTTACCCTATACTACTAGCTATACTATTCATATTTCTTCCATTTATACATCATTTCGTTACGAATTTCATCGTAGACCATTTATATTTTATGTAAACTCAACCGCAAAATTAACCGGACATTATGAATGTTCAAGTGTTTAATCATCAACATTTGTTACAAAAAAAAATTACAAAACGAGGAAACAAAAGATTAAGAAAAGTGCAAAAAACCTCAGTATCGAGTATTTCCTCCTCGCTTGAATCGCAGCTCTTAGTCATCTTGGCATAGTTGCTATCAAATTGGCTATGCTGGGGTATCGTGTCCCATTCATGCAGTAGCGCCTGTTCCAGCTGATCTACTGTATGCAAAAATCTAATGTCCGGTTAATTTTGCGGTCGGGTGTAGATTCTTCTGGTTTTCTTCTTTTTTTACCCCAGTTTCCTTTCCTTCATTTATTTCATATCCAGGTTTTCCAAACAAAAATACACACATTTTCTCTCGGATATTTTACTTCGATGTTATACGCGTTCTTTATTTTTGGCTCTTCTTTTTTCTTCTTCTTTTCCTAAATGTTTCCACTTCCGTTTTATACGTAACAAGTTAACTTTATTCTTCTGTGGACTTTCTACAATCCGACATTTATTAAAAAAAAAAAAAAAAATTGTCGCTTGCTTATACAATTTTGCATACTTCTTGTATTCGTGACGTTATTATTTGTATGGATTCCAACTCTACCGTATAGAAATTTAAAAAAAAAACGAATTTATTAAATTTCTCCGAAACTTTCTACTTTATTCTGACTCTGTTCTAGATTTATTCGTAATTTTATTTTCAGTCCTTTCGGCATCACATTTTATTATTCTTGGTGAAGTCGTTCAACACAACATTCAACGTTGTGTTTAAATCATAGCTCATTTTTTTCCCTATTTGATATGCAAAGCTGTCTGTCTTATATAACTTGTATCATTCGTGAGTTAGTGTAACAGGAACTGATTACATTCCTTAGTTTTTAATGAAAACTTAATACATATTTCAAAGTCAATGTTAAGGTCTATTTGATATTAATTACCTTATACGTTACGATATTAGTTTAGTAACATTTTCAATTACAACTTGTCAAAAAAAAATTAGTTGGTTTTACCATTTAAAGAAGAATGCTGTTCAGTAGTTAAATATATATGTTACTTAATATCATTTTTGCTTTTTATGTGATTATTACAAGGACGTTGTGTATGCGTGAACAATATTTTAAACATAAATTTACAAGAATAAATTTATTTTGCGTAATATTATTGTTTAATGTTGCACAAAATAAACACATTTTCTTGATATGTTCTTGATTCGACGATAATTTTTGCGAACAATTTTCTTTCAAAAGCAAACAGTAACATTCAATAATTTGTCTAGACGTAATTGAACTTTTCCGATGCTAAAGTAACATGTTCGCCTAAATAGCTTTTTATGCTCCGTTTGTGAAAGTTCCTTCATCTCATCCATAGATTATATCTCGTGCATTTGTTTTATTATATAGTATTACGATGTTTCTA
Organism: Lethrus apterus; assembly: GCA_018397195.1. Lineage (NCBI taxonomy): Eukaryota > Metazoa > Arthropoda > Insecta > Coleoptera > Geotrupidae > Lethrus > Lethrus apterus. The sequence goes on along the minus strand of JAFFZR010027484.1, from coordinate 33,498 downwards.
TTACTTTATTAAATACCGTTTCTTTGTTAATAATATGATTTCTTTATTTTAATCTTTCAGTGGACTGAGATACCTTAATTCTAACATGTGTTAATATCCAAATTGTCTGAATAAAAATTGCCTGAGTTACGTTCGATTATTTCGGTTCTTACAATTTTCGGCAAATTTTATGAAAGTATCAATTATTTTTAAATTCAATTTACTTTTTATATTTTTTTATACAATTTTCTGTATTATTCCGCTTAAAATATATTTTTTCTTTGTTTTCGCATATTGGGCTCGTTTCCAGTATGTTCACAAATTTTACAATATTTCCAATTTGCAACCCAACCCAATCAAATCAAAATCAATCCAACCAGTCCAGACTTTGTTGAATTAGTTTTAGGTGATTTTTATTCAATTTGTTCATACTAACCCAACCCAACCAATCTAATACGATTTTGTTGGGTTTAGTTCGATTTTTATTTGGGTTGCGGCCATGACTGATTATCAGTTGTTAGAAACCTATTCCATCATACGCTGCAGGGATTGGGGAAACTTAAAAGTGGAAAAACTAATCAGAATAGTCGGTCGGATTGCGAAATCAAAGTTAGATGATAAATTTCATTTCTGAAATTCCAATATCCGTAACTGAGATTTGAACCTTACCTGACCTACTGACTAAGCCACTAGACCAATCATCCCCAATTAATTGATCTTTACTTAGATTGCATAGATGTAGCATCGAAAACACTTGTGATGCCAATAGTTGATCCAATCAAATAAAATTTATTCCAACCAATCCAACCTAACCAAAACGCACATACAAAATTTAATTCTACGAAATCAAACTTTTACCAATCGTCATCTATTCAACAACTAATTTAATGAAGGTTGAGTCGATTTAATTAGGCTTGTATTTAATAGTAAACTCAACACCAACCTACCCCTTAAACAGCAACTTATTCCAATTGGATTTACATGGCTATGTTAGGTTGGATCAATGCATTTTTGGGCATAAAATAAAAACGAAATCCCGAATTGTTTTTTTATGAATTAAGTGATCTTCGTAATTAACAATGGGATTACTGGTCTAGTGGCTTATTCAATAGGGTAGTAATCTCAAGGTCTAGGGTTCAAGTTTTAGTGGGGGACATTATACATTTATAACACAGATTGAAATTCACAATGTTTTTGTTCCGATTAGGGTTCCCTAACCTTGTGGTGTATGCTTGAATAGGTTTTATCATCTCGAAGATGATCGTGCTCGCAACCAAAATTCTTCCCTTTCAGTTCTGAAAATTACCTCGATCTTGAGCAAGCGGTGAGAAGGAATCCAGGAAAAAAAATATTCGAGAATCGAATCCAATTTAACCAAATCGACACCAATTGGATTTGTGTTGGAATTAGTTAGGTTGGATCGCTTTGAATGCTCCTCATTTAGTTGAATTGGGCTGATGCGGACTAAGCGAATTTTATGGTTGAATTACTTGCTGCACTTATTATAAAATCTCTTGTATTTTATTGATCTTTATGTATTTTTTGAAAAAAGCTGACTTTTTCGGTTTTCGACATTTTTTTAATCGTTCCTGTTGTCTTTACATGTTTTGTTTCCTCTCGTACGCACAAATCACCTTCATCTTTTTATTCTGGATTTCTGGATTTCAAGATTTGGATGATGTGTGGTCTGAAGGCTACACTTGCAGCACTTACTCTAACCTTTGTATTGCAAGAAAAATGTAATAAAATAACCTTTGTATTTTATTACATATTTCTTGCTTTTCCACTCATTTTCTTCTGCGTTTATCTTCTTTTTTCCTTTCTCTTCTTTCAGTGTCTTTCAGCCGGTAAAATTTGCACAACCATTTCCTTTATTGTATATTAGTTTGAATCTATATTGTACAATATATATATTTCTCCCATTTCCAACATTTCAGCTCAGCTACATGTTTATTGATAATTTTCATTTGTTTTTATTTTTCCTTACATTCAGGCCTTTATATATATCTTTCTCTCATATATTAGCGCATATATTATTAAATGAAGATTTCGTGTACATAACGTACAAACATAATTCGTCGGACCGTTAATGATAACAGACGTTGTTTTATTCCAATATTAATTTAATATTTTTATTTTGCGAAAACAATTTAAGTTGCTGTATTAACAACATAATTTATACGATGTACATTGACTTATAATACGTAAGGCTTGTTCTTTCTGTTGGGAGAAGTTCAGAGAAAGAAATTGTCCTTGTTGCGCGAGTTAGAAGATGCCATTGCGTCCTTCTTTATTTCATTCTAGAGTAGTCTGGAGTAATACAAGTCTTTAATGTTTTATGAAACGCAAAGATGATGTATGCATTACGAGTTATCTTATCAGTTTTAAAACTTGTAGGTTATCGAATAATCGCACAAGCGACACGTTGCCAAGTTTGAAGACTCTGGAAAACATATTTACGTATTTGAAGAGTTTTAAAATTTAATTGATTATTATGTCGTTAACATTTAAACATTTATGTATTTTTATTTCACCCAGGCGTCTCTTGTTTACTATTCTCCGAATCGGTATCATATTTGAAGTAAATATACATTCGCGAGTGAAATAATATGAAATTTATTATTGTTCTGGAAGGATGTTTATAAAGTAAAGTTTCGCAAATTATCAATTAAATGTGTTGTTCTGAGCGATTTAGGGGGGCATATCACTAACGACTAGTGTAATCCAAATTTTAAGTTTGGTATTCTTATTTAAATCGATGAATTCAATTTACTAATGTTATTGTTTCAAAATGGGTTTATTGTGATTGGCGATTTCTTGGTGGTAATATAACAATATGAAAATATATTTCGGAAAATGATTAAAAAAAATATTCGTACTTATATTCAACCTATTACATTTTTCTGTAAATTAATATGTTACCAAGAGTTTGAACAGTTAGTAATATTTATTTATTTACTCTAACAGGTGATTACCAGTGATTGATTTATTACTTCTTCATTGTCAGATCGAATAGTCATAAAATGTCCTTCATTTTGTAACTAAGGTTACATCGAAAACGTTTATAAGAAAAATTTGAAAAGTACTGATTTGAATCTTGGTGTATATTGAATTCGTTTACCTTGAATATATTATTTATATTACTAAGAAATTTATTTATACGAACCAAAGTAAATAAATCATGCAAAGTCCTTTATTTTTTACCCAAATATGTATTTCTTTGGAATTAGACTGGTATGCAAATGTCAAAACCGTGACTAATTGCTGGAACGCTTCAGCCTACACAAAACATAAACGGCGAGCGTACGTTACCACCAATGCCGATAGAAATGATAACATTACGTAATGATCACTGTGCTTACTAATTAATATCCATTTACCTGACAAGTTTACGTGAAAGATCTTTATGTGTATATAAGATTAAAACATATAATATTATTAACTATGGGGATAAAGGAATTTGCATATGAATGTGAATCGACGACATAAATTATTCGTCGTCGTTGCAACATATGAATAAGTTATAATCTATATTATTTTACCTTGCAAGGTAGTTTATATGAATAAATTATATCTTGCACGTTCATATCTTAACGTATCGAACGTATTTTCCTTTTTTTTTTTCAAGTTGTGTAATTACTTATTGTTTTATATTTAGTGCTCTTATTATTTCGATGATGCAACAATGTCTCAAATTTCACATTAACGGAAATTTACTAAAAAAATCAGTTCGGTACTTCCATTTTAATTTTTACGATACGTACACGGGGTCAGATCGGTGTATCTTCGAAACGAGAACTAACCAATTCAGATAACGTAGCATTTAAATAAATCATTGTCCTCGATTTCTCAACAATTTCAAAAATATAATCTGGAAAATTACCAAATATACAGTAAGGACAATTTATGCCAAAAATTCGAATTCTTTTGAAATTCTTCGGACATTTATTCATTATATATTGGATTATACAGGGTCCTGCAATAGTACGTCCTTTTTTCATAACTCGGGCAGTATGCTAGATAGCCATTTAAAATTCTGGGGATATAAATACTAGTAAGCCTGCATCTTCTAAAAATATTTTCGTATATACAGGCTGTTTCAACAAAGGTGGCACAGTAAACGTGATTTTTTTAAATGGAACACGCTGTATATTTTTACGTTATTTAAGATACCAGACTGCCCTCTATTCATCCCCGGAATATCAAGGTAGCCGATTTAGAGTTGCAATTGTTTTTATTAAAAAAAATGTAAATTACATATTTCAAATAAAAAAACCGCTACATCCAAACGCTTAGGTTTTTTACAATAAAATTTATTGTGTGAATTTTCGGAAGTTGGGAGGTGATATCGCTAAATTATTTCTATCAGCGGATATACAGGCTAGTCAGTATGAAAGTATCAACTTTACCAACATTGAAATTATTTTTCACGATTTTTTTAAATGGAACACCTGTATATTTTTACAAGAAGTGATGCAGAATTAAATTCTTCGTCGATCCAGAATTAAATACTGGAATTTTGAATATCCTCGATTATCGTAGAAACTGCTAAAGATAGGTATAGGGAAACTAACGATGGATCGACGAAGAATTTAATTCTGCATCACTTCTTGTAAAAATATACTGGTGTTAAAAAAATCGTGAAAAATAATTTCAAATTTACACAATAAATTTTATTGTAAAAAATCTAAGCGTTTGGACGTAGCGGTTTTTTTATTTGAAATATGTAATTTACGTTTTTAACAAAAACAATTGCAACTCTAAAACGGCTAAACAGGTTATCTTGATATTCTGGGGATGAATAGACGGCGGTTTGGTATCTTAAATAATGTAAAAATATACACGGTGTTCTATTAAAAAAAATCAAATTTTACTGTGCCACCTTTTGTTGAAACATCCGGTATATACGAAAATATTTTTAGAAGATGCAGGCTTACTAGTATATTACATCCCCAGAATTTTAAATGGCTATCTAGCATACTGCCCGAGTTATGAAAGACGGACGTACTATTGCAGCACCCTGTATATTGAATCGTTTTGGGCATACTACACATATATTTATGCCCAGTTGCACCAAGCCACGATTAATTAATCTGTATTACTTTCTATAGAAACCATTGTCATGACTATTGTTGTAATAATGGATACTATAGAAAATAATCGAGGATTAACTAATTTGCGTTGGTGCAACTCGGCTTTAGAGTCATTTATTTAATCGACAGTTTAGAATAATTTTGCATTTAGAAGTTGAAATATAGTTCATTGAATAGGCCATTATTTCAGAGTACTTGAAGTGACTCTAAAAATCGATACCTATAAGGCGTTATTTACATTTATTTGTCAGGCATTATTATTTGTTTGAAATTATACTAAATATTGAAAATTAACTTGAGCTTAATGCAAAAATTATACAAGTCACAATAAGGAAAAAAAAAAAAATGATTGAAACTATAACATCTTCATTATATAACACTACGTAAGGATAATTTTTATAACGTAATTTTTACATCGTCGTAATATGTTATTTACAAAATTTAAATTATTTAATTTAATTTAATTTATTTAATATTTACAATAACTTATTCGAATATTTAAATATTTTAAAACGCCATTTACAAATCTTGTTTACAGTGGTTTCAATGAGCGCAATCTGAGGAATATGTTCGTATCATGTTCGTCATCGAATTTAACTAACAATACTTGGTACTTGGTACACGATAAACCCAATAATGTTTAGTGATACGTTTAATATTTATAAGTGTTATATTGTGTCGGTAGGTAAACAAGATCACCAGATTTATTCGACATAAACATCCTTTTTCAAAGATAACATTTTTGTAATTGATAGTAATGGTGAGTCATAATCTTAAACTAGACGTTTGCTAATTATAATTTAATTAAAATGGGCAACGATGAAAAGCACCAAACATGAATAAATAAATAAATAAATAAATAAAGTTGGGACGAAATTATTCTTATCGTTGACGATGAAACACCGTGACATTTGATCCAATGTAACGTCGAAATATGCAAAACAAATTTTTGAAAAAAAAAAAAATTAAATTTCATTCGACGTCGTAACTTAATTTAACATAATTAACATACATTTATAATGTCAAAGAGAACTCGAAATGCTGGTTTAATAATGAAAAATACATATCTTTGCATTGTATGATCTTCGAAAGTATACTTATTTCAATAATGGTCATAGTTTTTGTAATTAATTTTTGATTTACTGTTGTATATATATATATAATATATATAATATTTAAATTTTTTAAATCTTTCCCATAGTATGAGGATCCATGATGCCTTTGATGAAATCGTTTATGTTCTTAATCACTGATTAATACTCAAAACTACTTCGATTTTCAGCGGCCGGTGACTGGTCGGTCGCTGGTTGGTCACTCGTTTGAGGGACTAGAGACCAGTGGTATGTGTAACGTCATAACATAATCGAATATAAACGGTCAGCGGTCACTATGTTCCTTTCTGGGGCCGACCATATGTAATGCTAAACAAGGACAGAAACATACCAATCGAGGAACCGTTCTCAGACTACGGTCACTCATCGGTCTCTCGTTGACAGACCAGTGAGAGACCGTTTCTGGATATGACGTCATTAATTCTAAATCGAATGCGGTCGGTTGTTACCAGTGACCAGCCACCGACCGCTGTAAATCGAATACGCTTTACGACACAAGCAGATGTGTTTAGTATCATATCGGGGATTACTGGTCTAGTGACTTAGTCAATAGGTTACTACTCTTAAGGTCTAGGGTTGAAGTCTTAGTGGGGGACATTGTAAATTTATATCACAGATTTAGCAACTAGCAACCGAAAATACGCAACATACATTATTCTTGCCATATGGTGAATCCAGTATCGTTTCCTATATTTCCGCCTATACCACCATAACATAACCACTTCGTCTTCTTTTTCAGATGATGAAATTTTTGAAACAATATTTATTGATTTAGCGTGCGAGGACGTTAAAAAAATATAGCCTGTTGCTTATTGCTCTGGTGTGAGAGATGGCTTAAGTTTAAAATATGTCTGACGTTGAATTGGCCTTCCGACCGACTATTCTGATTAGGTTTTCCTGCGTATACTTTAACATCTGCAAGACGCTCGTGGCCGCAACCAAATCCCTCCCTCTCATTTCAGTTAAGTTCTTAGAGAACTTGGAACATGTGGTGAGAGGAAAGCAAGGGAAAAGAATTAACATATTGTTTTCTTTTTACAAATTTACAAAAAGACGTAAAATATAATATTTAAAATTGTTGACACAGAAAAAGGCAAGAAAAATTACAGTAAGATAAGTGAAGTATTTAATATTCTTTTTATGTAAATGGGAGTATTGACCAATTCTGTAAATTCTCTGATTAAGATGATTGGTTAGAAAAATCAAAACTTTATTTACCTACAAAATATTTTGAATTTTAGAACGTCACAGACACAAAAATAATTTTATAAACTAAGTTGGATTACGTATAAAAGGGTGTTTTATATTTGCATAAAAAAACAAATTATCTCGGTGTTATAAAACATAATTGTTGTTATTTAATTTGTCTGACAAATCATGAATACAGTAAATAAAATAAATTGGATTTCTGCTTTAACATAAAATGTTTCTACTAAATGTTGGAAGATTATGAAGATTGTATAACCATTCATCAAGTTATTGTTTCTACAACTAGGTAGCTTATATTTTTGTAATGGTTTAGGACTGCCCATTTAGACTAATAGGTTAAAGTAAATTTCTAATATTTTGGAACAAATAAAAATATCTCACATAAAAACGGTATGGAACAAATTTCTCGCAATAAAGCAATTTTTTAAATAAAATAATTTTCCAAAAACAAATTACGTTCAGCTTATTTTTATTTGTTTTTAGAAACTTATTTTGAATAAAAAAAGTGTTTTTTGAAAAAATTGTTTAAAAAGCTTTAGACGACGAATAATTTTACATTAAATTAATCGTATAATATTATACAATTTACTTTATTAGAAACTTATTGTGGCTTCTGAATTTACTAATCTTCCGTCTGTTTATTTTTCTATTCACTAAATTCTGGTAATTTCCAGTTTATTAGAATTATTTAAGAATAATTTAAGAAATAATTTTGACCATTGCGTTGCATTAAATAAAATTAAAAAAAAAAAAAAACTAAAATTGATTATATTGAGGAGATATGTATGACAAAACATCAGAGCGAGTTCAAACGGCCTCGATTATCATGTTATTCCTTTCGGTTTTCTTGTATATTTTAGATCGTTGGGTTTTTCCATTATTCTATATATGCCGAAGAGAAGCTTTACGGGCCAGTTGCCTTGGTTACTTGATTGCTGTCATTCTCTCGTTTGCTGCTGCTTGTCTTCTCGTGGCTTCTGTAGTGCCACACAATTAACTGTTGTTGAATTAGAACTGCGTAATAGATTTCTATATTAATAATTCGATTTGAGTATGTTATTGACGTTTGAACAATCGATTTTATAAAATGAGTTTTATTTTAGTATTTTATATGTAAATAAAATTTTAAGACAATAATTACAATTATAATGATGAATTAATTAAAAGATGACTCAAAAAAAAGTTTTACATTTGTAGTTCCTGAAAGATTATGGTTTTGCATGGCATATAATTCATAATTTAATGGTGCGTTGAAGTATTTAAGAGTGTATTAACTTTTAATAGCATTTATTATAATTTAAATCCTTGGTCCACATATATTCAGTTTTTCATTTATTTTCCAATTAATAATTGTGTTCAATCCAGAGACGAAATCTTATCATTCTATTTAAAACTCGGTAAACTAAAATACGTTACATGTTAAAATTATCCCTATAGTAAGAGATTTAATTGGAAATGTTGTAATAGATGGAGAGAATGTCTTCAGATTATAAGTGGAATCTTTCGCTTTTGCAAAAATGTATTCAAAGTGCGCACGTGACACCAGACAAGAGATTTCCTTTTTTATTAATGTTTAAAAGTTACTTAATAATTTTTTCAACTATAGGTAGAAACATTTGATTGATATTTTTGATTTTTTATTCAACAAAATCTGTACTACAAATTATCAGAATTTATATCCACATGTACATTAAAAACTGTAAATATTTCACACTCACAAAAATCCGCAATACATTTCCACTTTTACCACTTCGAGGCATGTTTGTAATTAACGTAATGTATTCAGAATAAAATCACGTTTTTTTTTGTTTCAGGTATGTCTGTTATTTGGACGAACTCTACTGGGTTGATTTCGTTTTTAAGTCGAAGGTAAGACCAGGTTTATGCACTTGAATTAAATCGACAAGTAAAATATTTCTTTCAACATTACTCAAATTTTAGTTAAAGAATTTCAAATTCTCACAAATTATTAATAATATAATATTAATAGAATTCGAATTTAAGACTAGACGAGTTTACTGGTTTATATAATTACAAGACAGTGATGGCTACTGGTCAGTGTAATCCCATCTACGTGACACAGATCCGATGCCGGAAATTTAACTCCAACCTCCTGGATAAAAGCTTCAATACTAAGCTCATTTAATCGTACATTTAAAGTACTTATATCACGTTGACGGATAAATCTGGTATTACGGTTGATTGTTTTAATTACCGATTGGCAATAAATATTTTTGGACAAATTTCCATGTTCATTTTTACGAGTTAAGATTATTACTTGTATCGAAGTCTAAAAGTTTCAGAGAAATATCTTCACGTGTTTAATAAGGTTTTTAGTTCTTTTATAAAATACAAATTTTAAATATAAAAACTTAACGCATGTGCATAATACATTTTGTGAGATCACAAATGAATTTTTCTATTTATATTTCATTTTGTGGAGGCGCCCATTTTATAAATAATATATTTAATTTTATATAGTGGCTAAATCGACTACACTACGTTCGTAAATTCGGAGGAGTAAATTAAAATTTTCACCTAAAAAATTAGCTCACTAACGCTAAGTTCGAAAACTGTTCTAGTGTAATTCTGGCTTATATATTTTACTCCTCCAAATTTGCGGACATAGTATAGAATAGACATTTACAATACGAATCCTTGGTACCATTGAATGACGTTTTAATTATTTATAAAGGAGTTCATTAATGTCATTATACGAGTTTGGCGAGTTATCTTTGATATTAGGCGCAATAGGTTATCTTTGCTTTAAGTTCACTTCTGTAAATTATAATTTTATGGTTTAAGATGTGTATCCTACAGCATATTGACTCAATACAAATTATTTATTTTAAATTTAAATAATACAATGCAATATTACGTTGCATGTGGATTTAACAATATTCATGAAAGGTAGAACATTCTAATAAACTTATATGATTAAAATAGATTCTAAGAAACCTTCATTGCGATATACAAATATCGTTTATTTTCTAAACAAAATGTTGAAATCCACAAACCTATATTTATACGTTTTGAAAACACCATTCTAATTGAAAAAAGGATGAATTAAAATAATAAGATGCTCATGCGAATTTCAGTGTACGTCGTCGCTTTTGCGTTTCTAGACTCTAGAATCTTCCACATTAAATTTATTTTAGAAAAGAACTACCATTTAAATGTTGAATTATTTATACATTTTAGCCATTCTTGCTTGGTTTACTTTTTCTTTTCGTTTTTTTAATTTTATTTTACACATTTTTTTCATGATTTTTCCGTTTTATTACAATGAAACAAATCAAAATAAAATGTTCAAAATTTGTTTCATTTGCCCATTAATTTACTTTCTTATACAAAGTCTTCACGCTGATGTTGCATTTTTTGGCAAATGCGTTGTAGAATCCATGTGCTATTCGCAAAGTTTTATTAATAGATGTGAAAATAAACTTAGTTCTGGCAGGATCCAGACGTTAATCCGCTCGGTATTGCCAAGTGAAATTTTTTCTCGAAACGCTAATATCAAATAATCGGAATATCATTGCGTATTTTAATTCGAACTAAATGTACGAACTGTCGGTTGTTTAAAAATTTCTAAGGCCCGTATTCACCAACGTCAGTTAACTATTATAATTTGTAGATTTTATTAAACTTGCTAGATTTTTTTAGATTTTTCGTCGGTTAAATATTATATCTACAATTTAACCTCAAATATTTTCATGTGATGAAAGTTTACTTTTAAGGCCACTTAGATCGACAAATCACTATATAAACGAATAACATGATGTCAAGAAACAATATTATACTCATTTTGATCATTTTTTTAAAAAATCAAACAAAAACATTAGTAATTATTTTATTTAAGCTGAGATTAAATTAAAAATCACAACTTAGGCCGAGTTGCACCAACGCAAATTAGTTAATCCCTGATTATTTTCTATAGGAACAATTATTATAACAATAGACATAACAATGGTTTCTATAGAAAATAATACAGATTAATTAATCGTGGCTTGGTGCAACTGGGCATTATTTGGTGAAACGTCATTTAATTTTAATCGAGAGATTTTATTTAATCGGTAGTTAGTAAACTAAAGATTTAACTAGCCTTGGTGAATACGGATCTAAATCAACTCGTTAAATAGTAAAATTATTAATAGCCATTTTTAATATATATTTGCATAAATATTTACTGCATGTTTCTATCGAAAGCGTTGCGAAAAAGCTGCCGCAATTCATGGAAGCTCTTTGAGAGTTAACAAACTTGTTTGGTTGTTTTAAGCTCCATTATTTCGTAAGTTCTGTTATGTTTCGTTTGGGGGTGGGGCCACCCACCTGTTGCCCAGGGCTTTCGATCGACCTTGCGCTTGTCCGATCTCTGAGGCGTGAAAATGCTTCTTGCCGCTTTCGTGTGCAACGCCTGTGGTTTCTCGTGATAAATTAAACTTTCGCGTTAAATTACTTATTATAAATTTTCATTACTAACCGTTTGTTTGGCATGCATAATTCGCACATATAAAATTATTAATAAATAAAGACAACGGCTTATGTAGGAGTGTATTTTATTAACAATAAAAAAAATATAATAAAACTAATTACAGCATAATTTTCTATACATACAAATTGAAAGTAATAATATTAAAGGGATTGTTTTTTGACTTCGTATCTTGCGATTTATGAGATGATAACTTTAAAGTTAGTTTAAGGATTATGAACTCGGCCTCAGTCTATTTATATAACGTGTTAATTAATGATTACGTAATTTTAAAATGTGCCGAGGCGTTTATAACTTTTGAAATACGTTTTATGGTGTCCTTGAATCAAAAAGTGGTAAATTAAAGAACAGTTTGCCCTATTCTGTAACGTTCAACCACTTTGGTAGCCTGTTTATTATTAATTATTATTATTATTATGACAACTTTCCGCCAATCAAAAAGTAGTTTATATAGCCCTGTACAGAATAGGGATGAATAGGGATGAGGTTCGACTCTTACAATGCGTTGGAACGTTTGGTCAATACACAAGACTACACTTTAAGCGGTAAAGCAATACTTGTAAGCGAGGTAGGAAGGAGCATATGGAAGAATTTAAAGAGGGAGCAGCTCTCTGTTCACATAGAACAGGAAAGTAAGGCCCGTTTGCCAAAACTGATTTAATTTGAAAATCTCCAATGGAAAAAAGGCGAGAAACTGAGAATGGAGGATGCATAGGGGACAAAAAATAATGTGGAAATCGAATACGTAAGAAATGTTTCTCAAAGTAAGAGAAAAACAACGCCGAATCCACAAAGAACTGAACGCTATGACGAGGATTTCCCAAGAATGGAAAACAAGAGGTGGAAAGAATGAATGATGTGAATAAAATGCTTGTACATACAAAATTATAATGTTTAGGATGAAGTAGGCTGTTGTGAGAGAGGTAAGATTATTATTATTATAAAAAGTAGTAACCTATGATATTTTAATATGATTAAATAACAAGTTTACTGAATATCTCTCCTATCTAATTTGAAGATCATTATTAATAAAATTATATCATTACTTAATCGTTAATTTATGAATACTTTGATGATGACTTAAAAATTGCATATTCATAAATTTTATCCTCCAGTTATCTCGATTATTGCATACATTTATGTATGTATTTTGAATTTTATATATTTTTCACGTTTATTGCACTTGTTTCTTATTTTATTGAGAAAAAACTTAACATCATTTTCTTTGTAACCGGAAGTTGTTATAACACTTACTCCATGTTGGAATATTTACCATATTTCATTTTTATCTTGAATCATATTTAAATATTATTTATTATATTTTTACAAAAATATTTTTAAAACATACATGTAATTCATTTTGATTGAGAATTGAATGATGACCTCTCTTTAGATGGTTACAAAAGGAATTTTGTTTAAAGTAATATCGTTCGTGATAAAACGTATTCATTTAAATATTAATTAAAGCACCTGCAAGTTTACAAAGTTGTTTCAATTATCTATTTAAAAACGTGTTATTAAAAGCATGAAATTAAATAGCTTTAGCTTTATATTAGCCCACGAGATACGCTAATAAAGAATATCGCGTTTACTTGCAGGCGTTGCAAATACACAGAAATAAATTGATTTTTTTCAAATACAATGACTGCTTATTATACGAGTCCAGAATCCCCCAAATTTTGTTTTGAAAGGTTATCTAAATTAATTTTCAGTTACCTTTGCCATTTCTGCTAATAGAATATTAAGGAATATCGCGTTTACATTCAGGCAATACATATAAATTAATTGATTTTTTTTTCTTCAAATACAATGGCTGCCTGCTAATTTTATTATGTTGAGAGGTTATCTAAATTAGTTTTCAGTTATCTTTGCCATTTCTGGTAATAGAAAGTTTTACCTGAAAGAAAAAGAAAATTATAATTGGTAGTTATTACTTAAATCTTCATATAATTAGTTATGTTTGGTAATTATTAGTTAATTCTTTATACAGTGAGGACAAAAAGTAAGGAATATTTAAAATAAAAACGAACTCGACCGGTTTTTTAAAAAACGCTGAAACAGGTCGATTTTTGATTTCACACACATTAATACGTGCAATTCACCTTCCGATTTTCATTTGTTTTGTAGTTATGACGTCATCACAAAAAAATTTAAATGACAACATACATTTTTTTTAGTAGAATCCGATAGTCATTTCTCTACCCTTTATGACCGTACAAAAAAATCACAAGATTGCATAAAAAAATTCTGAGAAAAATCGATCTGAAAATTTAATGTTGATATCCTAAATAACAAATAATTCAGACCATTAACGGGACGTAACTTTCTTGTTGAAGCACCTTTCGTTTTTATCTTAAAACCATTAAATAATCAAGATACCATGATAATAATGGTAATAATAATCTTCAGCTCGATTTTTCTTAGAATATTTTTTATGCAACCTTATGATTTTTGTACCCGGTCATAAAGGGTAGAAAAATCACTATCGGATTCCACTAAAAAAATGTATGTCGTCATTTAAATTTTTTTGTGATGACGTCATAACTACAAAACAAATGAAAGTTGGAATGTGAATCGCATATATTAATGTGTATTTTTAAAAAAAAAATCGACCTGTTTCAGCGTTTTTTTAAAAAACAGGTTGAGTTCGCTTTTTTTAAAAATATTCCATACTTTAATCTCACCCAACAAGGGTAGAAAAATGACTATCGGATTCCACAAAAAAAAATCTATGTTGTCATTTATTTTTTTTGTGATGACGTCATAACTACAAAACAAATAAAAGTCGGAAGATGAATCGCACGTATTAATGTGTATTTTTGAAATCAAAAATCGACCTGTTTCAGCGTTTTTTGAAAAACCGGTTGAGTTCATTTTTATTTTAAATATTCCTTACTTTTTGTCCTCACTGTATATGGAAGCATCCAACTGAAATTTTTGACTATTACGTGTTTTTCAATTGTTTTGTCGAAAGGTGAATTCCTTAATATCCACTGCTCAGACTCTTGATGTTCTTGTAATATATGTCAATTTGCTGAAAACTCGCAAAATCTTGAAAAATCAAATTTATAATATTTCAGAGTCTTGATATTTTAGGTTTTGATATTTGTTGAAGAAAATGGTAACTATTATAATGTAAAGGCATAATTAGGGGCGATTAGTTACTTTGAATGAATACTAGATACTTTGAATGAAGTGTTGATTTACTGCTCTGACATCTTGTTGATGTTCTAGTATATTGTGAAGGTCGTTATGTGCATTTTTAAAAATACAGCATTCCATTGTTTTAATTCAAATGCACTACGCTACCTATCAGTGACCGCCGTAACATTAGCTATTTATTCGCTTAAATCGTTCTTATAGTGTCTATAAGTTCAGCTTGAGTGTCAATTGTATTTCATTGTGTACAATTTTCCCAGAAATATTTTACTGGGAACAAAATCAAAGTTTTTAAAAAGTGAGTTTTTTTCAACGTGGTATTAATCCAAAGACATCCAAGGAGGTCATGGTCTTGGTAACCTTATGAGTGACAATTTATAAGAAACATTGTACGGTCGGAGTCCATTGTCATTTTTCACGAAAGATTAGTGGTTTATATAAGAGGAAGTTATGAACACCATAACGAATTTCGATTATTTTGTATCTCAATAAAATTCACAGCCCCAAAAAAAATCATCACCCTCGAAATTCTCAGCATCGTTTCCGCCGCCAAACTAATCACGGGGACACGGAAGAGGCGCGTCTGCCACTCTTCCCAAACAATCAGCGCGAAGTTGCGTATGCGTTTGTGTCGGGCGTTATTGTCGGGAGCGCGCGGATTGATCCGATAGGAGCCCGTAATTACGTTTGCCGCGGAATGTATGCGCCGTGCAGATCACATTTTAATGCAATTCCATCCATTATCCTGGCAACGCCATTAACACCCGCCCTGATGCAATTTGGATTGTATGGAGCCGTGTAGATTCGAAAAGCTATCTGCTTTATTTGGCTAACAAAGGCGCAATCCGGCGGCGCGCTGATGACATTACCGCTAGGAGCTAATGCGGCCGGCCTGTCTAGTTATCCCGGGGCCTCGCTTGATTTGTTACCGACCTCGGCTGTTTTAATCTTTTTGTGGTCTTTGTGTTGTGTTGCGTTGCGCTTTCAGGGTCGGCCCTACTACCATTTAATATTTTACAGAAACTGGGATTTTATATGTCTTTAAGTTACTTCGTATAACATATATACTTCCTCAAAGCTTATAAATGATATCTTGAAATAACCATTAACAACTTCACCGTAATTTACTTTCAATTATTTCAAATTTAAACAAAATGGTAATAATAATACGAACAATGATTTTTTGACAAAGCCGTCGCTGAGATTATACTGGTTCCTATCGACTTCAACGGACAAAGGATATGGGTGATAACGCATCGGTAAAGCTGAGAAGAAGATCAGCTTGCAAGTCGTACAGATACGGACCTTACAATCGACTGACTGATGATGACACCGGTCGGTATTGGGTTTCTCGACGGCGTGGTACGTACGGAATGCCGATTCAATCTTTCCCACAGACACTGTACCATGATGCTTCGCCCGCTATTAATTATATGCCGACGACACCACAGACAATAGATCCGAATAGTTGGAGTAACGTCGTCGTCATCTACGTTGTAAACTATCGCCGCTAATAAGACAGTGACAGTTTCGTTGCTTTCCACCGATACGTACGCACAAAAAATGAACAGATGTCCGCGATTTGACACATCAATTTCGGTGTCATTTATTGGTAATATGGTTTAAATGCATACCAAACTTGCCAACATTTAAAAAAATCAAGTGCGAAAATTCTACGATATATTTTTTGTGTACCAAAGCTGAATATGAGAAATTCAGATAATTATTACCAGTTTAAATTATCGGATTGCATTTATTTTTAGTTGCACAGTTCGATGAGCACTCCGATCGATAATGTAAGTTTTCCTGTGTAAATACAACAACGACGCGGAATCGGTTTCAGGTTTCATCAAACCGAGCATTCGATCATGAAATAGCTTTACTAGTGTAAGCGAATTGTTTTGTTTGCAATTTGGTTTTACCCTCACGGTTTCTCTCTTTCTCTCTCTCGCTTGTTCGCTCCGCCCGCTGTTTTTCGACGACCCCCGGGATCCCGAGCCGGCGGCGCGCAGATAAGAGAATTGCACTGTCAAGCCGGAATGATATATTTGACCAACATTTCCATACAGCCTCTCTCGCACGAGGATTTCCAATGAGGCGGGTGCACGCTCACTCACTCGCCTGAACGTGCGTAATCTCGTTCGATTCAAATTAACACGAGACTGCAGACTAACATTACGACGACGGTACTCCGTGGTACTCTTATCAATATCGTAATCTATTTTGTGCAAACAACTGACGTGACTCAAGAACACTATCAATCTATCAATTATACAGATCGGATCATTTTTACATGCAACAACGTTCATGATCATTGAATTATTGACAATAAGATATAAAGCAATATTTAAAAAATTATAAAAGCAAGGGCTATCATTAGTCATTTTTCAACAAAATATTTTTTTAAAATATAATTATTCCAAACGTTTCAAAAATTGTCAGTGTCAAAAATTATCATCGTCGCTTTGCTAAATAAATCACTAGCGAGTAGTAAACAGATGCAATTATTGTTTTTTCTTTTATTAATAAATATAGAGGCCTCAAACGTGATACTTGCGGCACTCCTACATGATTGTTCCTTCACTGATTTTTATAGTCTAAATGAAGCATTCAACTTTATTATTTTTATGTGTAATTAAGCGTAAAAATGCAACTCAAATATTGTTAAATAGGAAAAATGTTCACTTTAACCATCCGCTGTGCACTTTCTTATGTAGGACGTTGGGTTCGACTGCTTTATTAAGTTGTCATTGGGTTGACTTATGTTCATCAACTGTTTGAAGAGAACTACTGCGTTTCTACTGCTTATAATGATATTTGATTGATTAATAATTGTATCTAAGATTTATTTTAAAAATTATAGTTTATCGTTTAAAAAATTGTGTTTACCTGCAATTAGGATTATGATATCTGATTTTTATTTTTTACACATAGAATTGCAAATAATCAATACAAAATCGACGTACAGAAATGTTTCTTGTGCATGAAGAACACTTTTTATATCGCCAATATAATGTCTAAAATACTACAAAAAGTTTAAAAATTTACTAGAGTTTGTTCTATTTTACAATCGTCAATTTTCTACTGCCAAGTAATCATGGTCTTTAGAAAAGGAGGCGGAAGGAGGAAAACGTTAAAGTTAAGATGGAAAGGGGAGGAAATAAAAGAAGTAAAAGAATGGCTATATCTGGGATGGGTGATAAGGGAAAACTTTACCTTTGGGAGCCACCTAGAATACGCGTGTAAGAAGGCAAGGAAAGCGGAAGCGGCACTGAGGAAAGTCCTATGGACCAAACGCGAGGGGAGGTGGAAGGAGTTTATACGAGTTTGGAGAAGCTGCATTAGGAGTATCCTACTGTATGGGGCAGAAGTTAGGGGGGTGAAAGCCTATAGGACAGTGGAAAGAGCTCAACAAAGGAGGTTAAAAAATGCACTGGCGTTGGAGAGGTCGACGCCTGAATACATCGTACTGTGCGGACGGGGCAAGAACGGATGGTGGTGGAAACGAGTAGGAGGGTAGCAAAGTATGAAATGGAAGTGAGGCAGAGAAATAGAGGAAATTGGACAAAAATGGTACTGATGGAGATGGTGAAGAGGGCGATGAGAAAGGAGAAGCTGTCGAGATGGGAGAAAGACAGGAAATGTATGAAAGAGCGGGCTGGTCAAGTATGGAAGTGGAAAGAGTGGCATCGGAGGGAGGGGACCTCGTGGGAAAAGTAACAAGGAAATGGAAAGAAGTGGAAGGGCAGGGAAGGTAGGAAAGAATCCAGAAAGGGAGATATAACAAAAAATATAAAGACATTTGCACATATGGGAGGGTTCCTGAATATTTGGAGGGGAAAAGAAGTGGAACAGATGAAAGGATTTTAGCGAGGTTCAGGTGTGGAAACGAAGAGACGGCAAATAAATATTGGATGGTTTTTTTTTACTGCCAAGCTTTTTTCGTGTATGTTCTTTTTATTTCTAAAATTTTATTATTTTCAAATTAAATGGGATATATTCAATGTAATATTTAGAAAATAAGTAAGATTTACATTATTTTAGTCGTCTTTCTATATGAATTACATAAGCACCCCAATTAAGAACGCACAGCTGTGAAAATTAATGGCGCACAGCTTCTAAGAGTTCTAATTGGGCACATTCATAACAACGAGTCGACCAAGTTACGGGCCCGCACACATTCGACGCCCGATGTCACCGACACGCACGCATACACATACTCGCAATAAACTTGGAAATTGTGAAACGAGGAAGGAACCGCACGTTTTCGGCGCCCGCCGTCTAATCCATCATTTGTAGCAAGAAAGGGGTGAGCGAACATTTCCTAGTTCGTCCCCAATCCGGAAACGATAATTGCGAGCAGAAATGGAAATAACAGTCGTTTATTTGTAATCGGGAGTGAAGGGTGCGAGAGTGACCTCGTCGTCGGCGAACAGAAACAACTGTTTACGGGGCGGACGGCGGGCAAATTACCGCTACGATCATTAGCCCGGATTACTCCAGTAATAATGGAACGGGGATGAAGAATGGAATAGCGTTCCGTGAAACCTTACACCGTTCGCAAAGGGTTGACGCAAACAATACGTTCGACGCCGGAGTTCGGCACTTGTGGCACAATCAATATGTTCGGAATCTAGTGAGGGTGTGCGATAGCGCCCCGACGAACTAATTGCCACGTTTGTCGCACTCTCACGTACTTGCCTTGTGATTCTACGCATGGTCGCGCTTACCGACAACAATTTCCTGCAATCTAAAAGAAACGCTCGCGGGACCGCGCTAACTGTATATTATTGGCTACTTGACGACCATTTCTATGCGTGTCGCGGCGCCCTCTAAATAAAAGCGACCTCTGGTCCGGCAATAAGAACCTCACTCCCCCCAACCCGAAATGATTTGTTCGATACGTGTTCGTCGATATGAGAAAATACGGTGATTGTAAGTCTTTGGAATCAAAAAATTTCCTACAATCAGAAATACGATGATTCAACTCCGATATCGTTAGATTACCAATATATAAATAATAAAACAGCATATTATTTAAATATTATTGGTTTAACTAAATATCAAATTTATTAAGAATGGCGGGTTATCAAATACCAAGCTCAAAGCTCAAAGCTCAAAGTTAAAGGCTAACACATTACAACTGTGTGTCGAATTAGAATTAGACACATGATGATAATGAATAGAATTATCATTAAAAAGTTATAATGTAATTTTAAAAAATGTTGAAAGCTGAGTTCGGGAATGATATACAGGGTCTTACAAAAAATCAATAACTTAAAATAATAATGTTATTAAGTGTTCCCTCTGTATACGTTCTCATCAAAGTACAAATTTTTGTAAATTCATTTGTTGAAAAGTTGCCTTAAAAGTTTATTTACGAACTGTGGGAAAAATATGTATACAATGAAATTACGAAAATAATTCCTCGTAGAGACACAAAATATAAAAACGCTTATGTCTTCTCATTCGATAACAACACTTTATAAATGTAGACGAAGTAAGTAATACGAAAATCAATGAAATAACGTTCACAATATGGATTAATCCTTCAACTTATATTTCCATTAAAAATAATGCGTTATTGCATGTCCTGTTTTAATTCTAAGTATGATACAAAAATAAAATAACATTCACAATATGGATTAATCCTTCAAGGTAATGTCCATAAAAAATAATGCGTTCTTGCATGTCCTGTTTTTTAAATATGTTTGATACAAAAATCATTATTATCCTTGAATTCGTTGAAAATATCAAATTTTCTATTTTTGGTCATTTGTGCAATACTGGTCCTATATAATTGGCGAACTGGCCGCAGATGTCGCCGGGGTTAGGCGACTCCATCATCGCCACGGGTCGAGCGTCAGCTTGCGACCCCGCACTTGCTCATTTATGTGTTGAGAGATATTAAACTGGGAATTTATAGCGCCCTGCGCCCGCCTATTTCGACCGTACGCGCCCGCTTTCCGCGCTAGAAGCAAGAGCGTTCATTTTTACGAGCTCGTAACGGATTCAATTTGCAATTACTCTTTTGTTTATACTCCCGAGTCACATGTGTGCTCACCGTTTCGGCGAACGGTTGCGTTCCCGAAAACCAACCCTTCCCCAAATCGCACAACTTGTCGCCCCGTTGCCTAGTTTTTGATTAATGTGCGACGGGCAAATTGTGCGGAAAAAGCAACGCCCCCGACTTAAATCCACCGTACAATTAATTTAAACCGTGCTTATCTCTTGGTTTTATTAACTTTAACTGTTTTAAGTGATATTTAAAAAAAATGAATTTTTATCTACCTGATTTAATCACTTATTTATTATTCGATTCAAGATTATTTATAATATTAATATGCATGTACCAACAAATATTATATTATTATTATATTTTCTGCTCGATGAACTACCATTTTCTTCTGTTCGTTATTATTGATCTTCATACCCTTATCCACATTTTGTATATAATACGGTCTTCCCGTCTTATTCCCGGTGTTCCAGTTGCGTGATTTCCGATTCAATGATTTTTCTTACTGTTGCTTCTTTTTTTTTTTTGAAAGTGACTTTGTTAGTTTGGCGCTTTTATCGTTATTATCATTTCTTCACCTTTATTATAGCCATTATTTCCCGGTTCGAAAATCTACATTAAATCTCCATATAAGTTTTTGTATTAAAGACGTCTTGTATACGATATGATTCCTGGATAATTGACACATGTTGCTGGGTCTGATTTTTTTTCAAAATCGATTTTCAAAATCTCCATACGGACGGCATCGTCGTTCCTTCCTCCCGGAATAATTACGGTGCGGTCTTTCTTTTTATTGGTGTTCATACTTGGGTCAGTTTTAAATATGTTGCTTCAATACATTCCTCAAATTTGGGCACATCCCCTTCTTCCTGTTGCTCTTCTTTTTCTTCGCTTTCTTCTATTATCAATAGTTTATTGTCTTCGTTTTGTCCAGCCTTATTTTTGAACAGATTCTTGAATTGATTTTTGTATTAGGTATATTAATGTACATTAATTCAAAAAATATAAATGTCTTATGTGTTGAATACGAACACATACTTTTGACTGAAAATTTTAATTTTTTACGAAATGATTGTGAAGCAAAGTGGTTGAGGAGAATCTTATTTCTCGTCATAAACACAGAACGATACGTCTTAGGTCTTAAGTATAGACATTTATTGTATAGTTTACGGTTTACATATCGTCGGTTTAAAGCTAAAACTCATTGAGTAACATTTTTCTGAAAAATTAGATAGTAGTACCAACATTATACATTAACAAGCAGTTTATCATAGGAAAAATTTTGCACTCTAGACATTTATACTAGTTTCTATGGAAGCAAAATTACTACTTGATAATTTTTCCATATGAAAGGTAAAACTCACTAAGTGAATTTAATACTTGAAAACATTTTATCATTTATTTGTACTTAATGATTTGTAAACAAATCTGTACAATGAATAAGATAAAGAGATGCATTCCAAGAAAAATAATATAGATCCCAGGTATAAACAAGGTAATCTCAGTATTTTCTGTGCACTTGATTTTTAGTAATTTAATATTGTGATGAATATTCATATTACTGATGAATTAGATTGGGGATTTATATGCATTTATATATTTTTTCTATTGGCTGTACTAAATTTTATATCCTGAAAGTTGCCCTGTTTGAATGCTATTTTGTTTTAACGATCGTTATTTGTTTCATTGTTGGATGGCGATTATAATCACAGTTCTTTCTTCAGTTATTCGTTACTGTTCGCTACTGACAGACGTGTCAACAATTTGTTAAAAGTGACCAGAAATATTTAAAAAAATTAAAATTGTCACAACTATCACAGTAAGTACTAAGCACTAATCAATCTTTTTTAAATTCATAAAACGTTCGACAGTAAATTGCAATATTTAGAATTGTGTTATTCGAACAAATAAAGGATAAAAATGTAATTAGTTACAATCAGTTCTTATTAGTTACAATCACTTCTTATTGCAAATGCGGAAAAGTTCAGAATGATGAAAAGGTAAAATTCATTAACTAATTTTTTTTTCGTGTTCTAGTCATCAATTTATTTATGTAAGTTATAATATTGAGTTAAAATATTACAATATACAAGAATAGTATTTTTTGCACATAAATTTATTACTAAATCGCCGTTTTCTCGAAACTAAAGAAAGTTACTTAATGAGTTTTAGTTTTAAATGGACGATATAAGAATAGGCCCCACTCTGTTCTTACATCTTACAATTCTATCATCTGAATTATTGATATGATAATTATCAATACAATACAAAATTTTAAATTTAATAGTAATATTTTATATTATAACTGAAAGCTCAAGAATACAAAAATACAAATTATTCCAAGCATTTACAACCAAGAATTTTACCAGTCAAATTACTATTAACTATAAATTCTAATATACAGGCTGTGCAAAGTTATCGGCGCACTATTGCTATCTTCGTTATTTTTGGAGCTACACAAAATTAGGTAAGTCGGTCGAAAATGCGACTGACAATTGTTTTTTTTTTTTTTTTGAGTATGCCATTGTAATCAGTAGAAAAAACTACACATTTTTGATGTATTGACCAACACCGTAGCTTCTCTACTAACGAAGTTATCCCATGTGCGGTGACCTGCATTAATATTGTCGTAGCTCTTTTGTTTTTCATTTCTAGGATACAGTAGTATAAGAAGATTTTGTGCAAAATTTCATTTTCTACCGACTGCTACATAAATATACAGGCTGTTCCATTAAAAAAAAATCTACTTATCTGAGTTGGCTCTGAAATGTGATGCGTAATTGTTTTTTTGTGTGGACTATTGCAGTCAGCGGAAAAATCACTGCATCTTTGCTAATTTAACCGACTCTGTATATACAAATTATTAATATTAATATTATTATAGATACAAATTATTCCAAGCATTTACAACCAAGAATTTTACCAGTCAAATTATTATTACTATTAACTATAAAATTCTAATTTATACAAAAAAATGCCATACATGTAATTTGCTACGATGAATTCCCCCCCAACCATTACGCTGTGTTCTCACGACCACTGTTACATTTGCAATTGTCGTTGTATTATTCATAAAAGGCGGAAGTGAACGCCATCGATTTCTGATGTATCGTTCATCATTTCGTTCTTTGCATTAATTCATCCGTACGGCAATCGCTTCAAAATTCCATTATTTCCGGTGTCGGAATCCGTTAGCATGACACAGCTACACGTTGATGATATCTGACAGGCCCTCTTCTTGTTTCAGGTTCATCAATGCGAGGCGGAGGATAGTGCAGCCGATGATCGACCAGTCCAATCGAGCAGGTGAGTACGCGAAGAATCAAAAATCAACCTGCACCGACCGTAATACTAAAACCGTTCCTTTACAAACGAAACGCTAAATCATTCGAAAGCCAACGATTCCGACCGTACCTCGCACACACGGTTATTCCTTTATCACAAGTTTAATTAATCGTGATTTCTTTTAAAGCTTAGTGTTGTTTGGTTATTTTTTCGACGATACGGTGCCGATCCCAGGTAGTAATCGTCCGATATGACTTGTAAGTGGAAAATCGTGTACGTCTCTCTCGAGCGGAGATATTAACCGACGGACGTGAGTTTCGAATGCTTTAAATCAATCGCATTTCAATGTCGATGTTATTAGGGAGGAGTGGGCAATTTTGCATTTTTGCTTTTGGAGATAATTTACGTTCGATCAGTCGAGCGAGAGAAAATTATTTTCCAAAAGAGTTATGTCGAAAATATGATTAATGAGTTATAATAAAAATAATACCGTTATTCCCAAGTGGGAATTTTTCCTTCATGTACTTTGTGAGTCAACTCCTTACAAATTTCACCTAAATTTTTTCGTATTGTTATTCCATGATTTTTTCGTATTTTTATTCCATGATTTTTTCGTATTTTTATTTCCTGCTGATTTTTTCTTTCTTTATTATTTTTTAGCTGCGTCCTTTTAAAATCAAATATATTATCCTTTTATCTTGTCTTATCTTTATTCTTTACTAATTACTTGCCATCAATCTTTATCCTCTGATATGATGTCCTTTCGTGTTTTGTCCACTCGTATACTTCTAATCCTCCTTTGTACAGTGAGATCGAAAAAAAGATTAGTCAAAGTAAGCCATGAACAAAAATCGGCATGTCTTTACTTAAACCACTATTTATTTCTTAATGTCAAATTGACGTTTGTCAAAAATGTTCTACAAACAAATCAAAGCTTTTCTTTTAGAATTCTGTTTTTGAAATGGAATTGAAACCGTAAACGGTGAATGAAATATTCTTACGATGACTGTTATGAAGAATTTCAGGAGCACTTTCCTATTGAACATTTTTGACAAACGTCAATTTGACATTAAGAAATAAATAGTGGTTTAAGTAAAGACATGCCGATTTTTGTTCATGGCTTACTTTGACTAATTTTTTTTTCGATCTCACTGTATTTTCCTCTGTTCTTTTCTCTCTATTTGCAATTTATTTCGAAAATTTCGTCTGTTCCTTTATTTCCTCTATTCTCTATTTGTGATTCTTTTTTAAAAACGTTTCTACAGAGTTTCTCCCTTCCTGTGTGACGAGTCCTTTTAATACAATATTGTTTCTTCGCTTATTGCCTTCCTCAAACTATATTTAATTTGTGAGTGTTTTTATCAACAATTTAGCTTCTTTTTTCGTCATTTGATCCTTAATATCCTTTATTTCTTCTGTTCTTTCCCCCATAACTTTTCACTTAGCTTCCTTGCTTTACTTCTACTCTTTGTATTGGTTTTATTGTCATTTGCCTTTTCTTTCGCTTTTGTTTTCCCTTTGTTAAGCGAATTAACATTTAGTAAATTTACTAATTAAAAAGCCCTTTTAATATAACATTGTTTCTTCTCTTATTGCCTTCCTGAAACTATATTTAATTTGTGAGCGTTTTTATCAACAATTTATCTTCTTTTTCCGTTATTTGATCCTTAATATCCTTTATTTCTTCTGTTTTTCCCCCATAACGTTTCCCTTAGCTTCCTTGTTTTACTTCTCTTTGTATTGCTTTTATTGCCATTTGACTTTCCTTTCGTTTTTGCCTTTCCTTGGTTAAACGAATTAACATTTAGAAAATTTACTAATGGAATATTTTCATTATCGAAAATTAAAAGAGGAAAATAGCTTCACGAATCAAATTTCCGCTACAGAGATCCTTTGAAATCATATCCGTGGTGTACATTTTCGCGTTATTCCAAAAAACTGCAAGTTATTCCATTGAATAGCGTACATTAATCACATCTGTCAAGGATAATGGCTGTCGCGCTATTCCAAATGAGTGCAGGGGCATTACTTAGTCGCATTGTCCGGCACTTTGCCGTTCGATCCTTCGTACGCACGATTTTCGCCCGATAGGGTGAACGATCTCGCGAGGGTATCGATTCTATAACGTACGTTCTGCGAGAGACAGCCGAAGAGAAATTGCCGGAGCCATTGACCTACGCATGCCGATCCATCAAGCGGCGTTCACAATCGGCAGCGTTTGACAGCTCAAACGGGGTACGAAGTTATCGCGAAGGGTCGCGCGCTCGTTCGTTATTACGGCCGGTGCAGGATCGCCTCAAAATCTCCTCGCTGTCGAGGGACAGCGCTTTACCCAACTAACAGTGTTTACTCCTCACGCAGGTCCGAGCGGCGCTTATAGTCCGGACGGCACCATGGGCTACATGATGGACGGGCAACCGATGATGCACCGACCCCCGGGTGAACCCAACTTCCACAGTCAGTACACGCATTATCCCGCCGAGTACTACGGCCACCATCTGTGAGGTGAGTAATCGTCGACAAGTTGTGAAATTGATTTTGAGATTTGTTGGAATGTATTGAAATTTCCACGAATTTTCTTTTAGTTCAGATTATGTTTATGTTTTATTCATTGGTGGACGTTGATATTACACCTAATGAGATATCTAAGAAATCTTTGTATAGAAAGGTTTGATGGGTTGTATATTTCCTATTTTTATTAAATAAACAATTGAAATGAACCAATTTCTGTAATTTCTCTCGACTTTTTGAATTATAAAACAAAATAGATAAGGTATGTAATAGAAACCTATTTTTTTCGAATTTCTGTAATTATTTCGAGAATTTCCAAAGTTTCGAAGTAAACTAACTACAAATTTTGTAGGACTTGTGCCATGACACTATATTTTATATGAAGATTTTCTATATTGCAAATTTAAGAAAAAAACAACTTAAATTCCCAACATTTTCTATCACGATGTGCAAACATGCTTGTTATTTCTATAGTATTTTTTCGATGCATTTCGATTCTTTGAACTTGAACATCTAAAGCTCAGTCGATAAGAAAACGTATGGTTACAAAGCAAATGAAGAAAACAAATTTCGGACAGAATGTACATAAGAGCGCCATTTAGATTATTCATCAGTTTTAGAAGATTTCTGATCTACAAACTGGTCAGATTTCTCTTGCCCATAATCCAACATATTTTTTAAGAACTGAAAATACTTCATGAAAATTGGAAAGATTAATTGAAGACGAAGAAGATTTTGATTCTTGGAAAAACTGACATTCTGAAATGTTACCCCTCGAAAGTACATACTTCTAATGGAATATTGCTATCAACAGCATCTTCTTGTAGCATTTGTCATGTAATATCATGAGATCAGCATTGTCACCAATAATATACGTAAGGATTTCACCAAACCAAATTTGTGTTGAGATATTTAAATGGTACTTTTGTTGGATCATATCAGTAAAACTGAACTCAAATTCGCTATGAAATAAAAAAATGAAGTTGATGGTTTGAAATTACAAAATTCTAAGCTTAAAGAAAAATATCTGTACTACGTATGCATAAGCAACCAATTAGTAATAATATTTAGAAATCTGTCCCACAAACTATGTAATATGCAGATTATTTTCAATAAGAAGTTCGTAATATGAATACTACGAGGGTCGTTCAGAAAGTAAGTTTAACGGCATAAGAAAGCTTTTTGAAAATTTCAGACAATTTCCTATTTTTCCATATAGTCGCCACATCTTTCAATACATTTCGTATAACGAGTTACAATTTTTTAATTCCTAAGTCGAAATGATTTGCGTCCTGTTTGTTGAAGTACTGAGTCACACTCACCTCTACTTCGAAGTTTTTCGGCCAAGTCGTCCAGGATATACCTCACATCTTCCTCTATCAGCTGTTTCACAAGCGCAACGTTCTCCTTGACTGCGTGAGCTGTCGTCCTTCGCGCACTTCGTCGTGCAACTCTTCGCGTTTAGAAACGCTGTACGCCAACGCGTTACCATCTGCAAGCTCATGCATTTATCGCCGTAAAAAGAACATAATTCTCGATACATTTCTGTGGCAGTGAAGTTTTTGGCGGTAAAAAAACGTATTATACTTCGCGGTTCACATTTGGTCGCATATTTTATCGGAATCTCCATGATAAAATGTTATAAAACACGCAACAATCGACCGACCAGACTCTGCGACATATAAATTAATCAGAATACAGAATACATTCGTGAAATTCTATAGGTCTTCCTTGTCACCAAGAGCGGCGCTAGCATCGTTAAACTTACTCTCTAAACAACCCTCGTATGTCATATGAAAATCAACATCAAATTCAAGAAAACTGTATCAATAGGACGTAATATAAACAAAATCAAAATCTTTACCGAAATCTCGTTTCGTTTATAAATACGGGTAATAAAATCAGGAACGGATCCAGGGCATACTCTTTTGTAAGTAAACCGTATTTGTTGAAATCTTAATTTAACAATCCTTCAAAATATAAAATATTTTAAATTGTAACATTTTTTCGATTCTGTTAGAAACTAATATGTTAGAGAAACTGTCAAATATTTTAAAGTGTCAAATATTTCAATTGTTTTTCAACTTAGACAGCCGTCAAAATACTGAAATGTTAAAATTACAGTAAATTTCTCATTTTTAGTATGCGATTACAATCTTGTTGAAATAATAGTTACAAGCGGCGTACAAATCTAGGAAAAAATGGCGTCTTTAAAAATAGGACCTAGAAAACTAACAAATACAAGAAACGCTTAAAAAAATAGAAACGAAAACTATAAAATCAATTGGAGCTCAATTTCATTAACAAGTACATAGATAGCCCTCTACCAAGAATGGGGTTGAAATAAGAACAATGTAGAGAGCAAAGCAAGGAAATTTCTCATATACAGGCTGGGATTAAAGTATGGGATATTTAAAAAAAAGCGAACTCAACCGGTTTTTTAAAAAACGTTGAAACAGGTCGATTTTATTTTTATACATTAATATGTGCGATTCACCAGTTATGACGTCATCACAAAAAAATTGTAATGACAACATAAATTTTTTTAGTGGAATCCGATAGTGATTTTTCTACCCTTTATGAACGTGCAAAAAATCATATTATCTTAGATAACAAATAATTCAGACCATGAACGGTACGTAACTGTCTTGTTGAAGTACCTTTCGTTTTTATCTTACAACCTTTGTATTGTATTCAATAATCAAGATACCATGATAATAATAGTAATAATAATGTTCAACTCGATTTTTCTCAGAATTTTTTTTTTTGCAATCTTATGATTTTTTTTTGTACATAAAGGGTAGAAAAATCACTATCGGATTCCACTAAAAAAATGTATGTCGTCACACAATTTTTGTTGTCATGACGTCATAACTACAAAACAAATGAAAGTCTGAAGGTGAATCGTATACATATTAATGTATATTTTTAAAATATAAAATCGACCTGATCCAGCGGTTTTTAAAAAACCGGTTGAGTTCGCTTTTTTTAAATATTCCATACTTTATTCCATCCAACATTAAATTTTCAGATGGATTTTTCTCAGAATTTTTTTATTGCAACCTTATGATTTTTTTGCATAAAGAGGTAGACAAATCACTATCGGGTTCCACTAAAAAAATGTATGTTAAATTTATTTGTGATGACGTCATAACTACAAAACAAATGAAAGTTGTTAGGTGAATCGCACATATTAATGTGTATTTTTAAAAAATAAAATTGACCCGGTGCCGTTTTTTAAAAAACGTTCGCGTTCGCTTTTTTTAAATATTCCTTACTTTAATCCCACACTGTATATAATCTCTTTTCCAGTTTACCTGAAACGATATAAATTCTATAAAGAATGAAATTTCCACGAAGTAATTTTTCCAATAAAAATTTAAAGTCTTTTTTTATGTATTTTCCCCTGATAATGTTAAAGATAATTTAGTCGATGAAATTTCGATTGTTAATTTTTTTTTGTATTATTTAAAATGTAATTTTGTTACAGGTCTCACTCGTACAACGATGACGGACAT
Source organism: Lethrus apterus (assembly GCA_018397195.1). Classification (NCBI taxonomy): domain Eukaryota; kingdom Metazoa; phylum Arthropoda; class Insecta; order Coleoptera; family Geotrupidae; genus Lethrus; species Lethrus apterus. The sequence goes on along the minus strand of JAFFZR010027484.1, from coordinate 3,127 downwards.
TGAACATGCAACTCTTAAATGTGATTATTCTCTGTACAAAGTGTAAATGTAGTGCCCCAGTGTTTAGTTCGGGAAGAACTTGTACAAAAGTATCAGACGCCATTTAGTGCGAGTGTACATAGTGCGAGAGCGGCCCCGGAGTGGCCCAGACTCCTCCTGTACATGCTGACTGAAGTGATGTGGTCTCGTAGCGTAGCTCCTCGATGTTACCTTCATATGGCGCGTGCGCGTCCGTCCGCAGCCGCCGTACATCTCCCGCGGCCCGGCCGAACGCGCCGCCGCTGTCCATCTCAACCAGCCGAACAGATTTCTTATATAAAAAAAAAACAACAAAAAGTACTTCGCGTACAAAAAAATATTTCAAGGTTGTGCTGTTGTAAAATAATAGTTGTTATATCTGTTGTGATTTTTTTGCTATTTCTCAAAAAAGACCCGATATAAAATACCCCCTTGTCCCCGATATACGATATACGTAAGTTAACCTAGGATATACCGAGAGATGTCTCACACTCGACTAGGATATATCAAATACACAAGTATACAGAATGTCGCAAAGTCTCAGGTGGCAATGGCTGATCCACATACCATAGAAATATTACTATTGTACACGATATTACTATGTATTATTATTAATATTATTTATCCACATAGACTGTCGTAAGCCAAATGGACGCGGTCGTCTCGAACACCGCTATCTTTTCTTGTTTTGTTAAGCGTCGAGACGACCACCAGTGACGACCTCACTGTCATCCCCCTGCAGCGGTATACGAATTTGGTGATTCTCTGTTATAGTCATTTTTAGAAATTTATACGGTGATAGTTTAAATTGCGGGGGGCGAAGTGTGGAACATATATATATATATATAGTACATACGGACGTAAATGTCAAACAAGACTTTTTGAATTTGTACCAATTTACTACTAACAAAAAAAAATAATATTATTATTACGTCAAACTGAATAACACGAAAATAAATTATGCAAGGAAAAGAACAAAATTAAATTAAATTTTGATGAGCATTGTGCGTAAAATCAAGTGGGCAACGCTTAAATAAATTTTTCTCGAAAATCAAAGTCATTACTTCGTAATTCATCCATGTTTCTAATCTATCCTAATATTACCACCTTTTCTGATTTATAAAAATAGTTCTCTGTTTTGTTCTTTTTTGTCTACTTTCGATTCAAGTCTTCTCTCGTACCAAGGTATCATCCAAACATCCCGATGTCTATGATAATATACATTTTGTATCTAGAATGCTTTGTAAATTGTATTTATTATGTGCTTCTGTTTCCTATATTTTTCTTTACTCGTCCATTACATCTCATTTTTTATCCACGTTCTTTGGATGTGTTATACATGAAAATGCTTAATACAATTACTTTACCTAAACTTCCATATTGGCATTAAAATGTATTTTTTTTTTTTATTATTATTATTAAAATTGTTTTGTAGAAAAGCTCGTGCTTGATTTTATGATAAACTAATTTGAATTATCGATAATGCAAAAATGTACAGTTAAATTTAAAAAAAAAAATAATAATATTAAGGATTTAACAAAAACGGTTGTATGTACTATATAATAAGTCTACCGTCGCCATCCGCTTTGTTAATATGTTATAGTTGTCGGATGGCGGCGGTTGCGTCGAATTTGGCAAGATCGTTGGGCCGGCCGCTCGTGTATACCATTTACCTACTACAAAAGGACTAGTTTTTGAACCTTATACGCCGCGATGCCTATACTAACAAACCGCCAGTATACTGCCGGCCCTTCGTATCCGCGGCCGCGGACAAGGGGGAACGAAGCCGTGCGGCGGTCGCACAGTGCAATCCGTTAATCCGCACCGCTAAGCCGCTGACCCCCCTCGTCCGCCGTCCAATCATACGAATACCTCCACATATAAGAATGTTGGCTGTTTTAAGTGATTTCCATCATGAATCATTGTTCGCCTTATCCAATGTATACGAATCTAAAAATCAGATACAGATCAATGAGAGATATCGTACCTCTATGTTATGTATGAAAGAGGACTTTATTGTGTTCCGCTTTTTAATGAAAAGTATATTAATATAATTAAAAGTAAACGATAAATGGGACGAGATACCTCTACTACACTACATTGGTAACGCCGTGTCCTCTGTATAGTGTTTTTGAAACGTGAGCATTAAATGCTACATCTTGTGTACTTATATAAACTGTGTTTTCAATCATCACCAACCCGACCACCGACCTCTCCACGCACCGGATCCTTTCGTTTCACATCTTCTTCTGTTTTTGTGCCGCAGGAACCAATTAGAACAGCGCGCCGGCATCGGCATTCATAACTTCTCTCCCGAACACGAGAATAAAAACAAAGAAAGAAAGAAAAAAAAACGCACAACAAATCGCCGCAAATCACGCGGTTATCGTCGTTTTTCTTTTTGCTCAACGCATGAAACCGAGTCGACTGACGAAGAGAGCAAAACAGTTATGGATGCCGATGCGAGCGCGCTAAACAGAAAAGTACCAGTACAAATATCTTAATTGCCTCTATACATATTATACATATGTAAATATATTCGTGAAGCATGATGCTAATTATACAATATTATGTTGCATATTAATAAATTTTTGTTGTGTAAGATTGCGAAAGTAAATTTTTATTTAAAATAAAAATAATTTTAAACACAGACTGGAATCTCTTCTCGATCTTATAAACACGACACGAACCGCATTTCATTAAAAAAATATATATAGCAACAATGAAGCATTTTAATGAACATTTAAAATTTAAAAAAATAATAATATTACAGCAATATTATCATTGGTAAAATAGAAGTGAACCGAAGTAAGCCGAAGCATTGCGCGTTAAGTATGGAAACGTCACTCTGTGAATTGTCAATTCTTCACAGAATTTTAAAATCTGGTGTAAAAATAATAAGTTTATTCGTTCATCAATCATAAATATTGAATAAACTCTAAATCTAAACCTTACAGTGTAAAACTAAAAGAATAAAATATTACATACTCACTCTAAATCCAGCAAAAACTCTTTGACTTTTCGTTTGAAAATATTATTTGACTTCGAGTTTTTGATGACTGCAGGCAATCGATTAAAAAATTTATATGCGTAGGAAACTGGAGAGTGT
>JAFFZR010027483.1:0-37721 GCA_018397195.1 Lethrus apterus | reverse complement strand
TTGATTTCCGTGTACCTTAAACCTTGTGATAAATGAAAATATTAAAATCGAACATTCTTCAGTGCGCTTTAACTTAGATAGCAACGTTAACAAATTGCAAAGTTATATGAGACAACGTAAATACGTGATAACGTGGTATACGCGGAATTAAGTTCCTGAAACTTCAATCTGAAGTACAAATTGTTTACGAACTTTATCACGTAGAAAGTGAAACTTGTTTTACAGAGAAAATAATAAGAAAAATATTTAATGTCAACGTTTGTTATTATAGCATTCATCGAGCTATGAAAATAGATTTTTCTTTATTTATTATGTGTTAAATGTGACAGAATCATGCTTATTTAAATGTTTAATAATAAAATAAAATTTATGTCAATATTTTTGTCCTATAAATAAATTATCTTTTTATCGTCTTCTGAAAAAAATATTTTTGTTTTTATTTATAAAAAATGTGCGTGTATAACGTGTATAACGCAGGAAATATATACAATAATTAATATATTCGCATAAATAAATCTTTTTCTAATAAACATTTAAACCTCCCCGCTAAATGACGTGCGATTGTCGGTACATCCGCACTTCACACAACGCAGCGACAGAAAGAATTCTTCGCTGTTGCCCAGATATTATAAAACTTTTCTCTTTATTTCTCTATCTGTGCCAGACATCTCTCGCCGTTTTTCTCTAGTTAATTATATCTGTGTGGAACCACAAAGAAACTGCTTAGGGATATTAAGAATCACCTTCAAAAAATTCTAATTATCCATTTTGGATAGCTAATAAATGGGCTAGAAATAACATGGAAAAGGTACGAACGCACTGAGCGGAACTGCACTGCAGCGGAGCGGCGCGGTACGACGCGACCAAATATTGTTTATATGAAATCGTATGAGACAGAACGCACTACGCGGCAGCGGAACTGCGCGGCGCGGCAAAACTGTCTCATACGATTTCATATAAACAATTAATTGGTTGCGTCGTGCCGCGCCGCTCAGTTCCGCTCAGTGCGTTCGTACCTTAATAAAGAAAATGTAGGCAATATAAATAACCAAATAACTATGACTATAACAAAAATCATTCTCAAAAACATATTTTATTTTTCCAAATAATAATAATTGTGAAGTCAATTTATCAGATTATAATAAATGTTTAAGGAAATTGTGAGAAATGTGATAATTGCGATAAGCTTTGGACATGGAAAGCCCGTTGCATTTTTCAAAGGTCGCGATAAAATCAATGTTAATTGTGTTACTTTTAAAATTATGTTAAGTAGCTATGCGACTTTATCACGAAGGTAAAATTAATGGACGATATTTTTAGCATTACAGTAGTTACAAGATATTTATGTACCTATAAATTTTTCATTTTGATTTTAAATTTAACACTAAAAATTATTATTCTATATTATCTAAAAAATACATAGAAAAAAATAGCACTTCCATTCCCTTCTATTTTAGTAAATTTTAAGTTGTTTTACGTTTTTATTTCTCTTATGTTTGTTTTATTAAATTAAGTTCATTTCTGCTCTTGAGTTTGTTTTTTTTGCTGATAAAGAAAAATTTTAAAAATCGATAAAAAATGTCCCATTCTCCAATTCTTCCTAAGAAATCGCCATCCTCTAGAGTGAAAGTCAATTTCCATTATTCAATCTTGCGGTTACAGATACACAGGAATTTTAAATTGAACGACGTTTGAAAAGAGATCGAAGCATTTTACAAATCGTCTTGCCTTGGACTTTAATAAATATCTTTTGGAAATATGAAGCGACTTTGAACCGATATCAACAATTTTAAATACGACAAGGTACAATTTCAGCAAAATAAATTTTATACAGAAATATGTAATTGAATTTTAACAATTCTGCAATGGTAAATATTTATTTTAGTTTGTAAGTAATGGGCGCTCTAATTATTTACAAATTAAGACTTTTCATCAAAGGATAATTATGTGGTGATGTTATCAAAGAATAAATAGAAAAATTATGTTTTAAAAATTATTTGGATTAGGTTTCTAACTGTAAGCCGTTCGTGGCCGCATCCCAAAGACCACACTATGTAATTGGAATTGCGTTCGACATATTGAGGTACATACAAGAAAGGGGTTATATATAATACAAATAAATATATGTTTTTTGGTACGTTGCCAAAAATATTTATTATATTTTTAATGTAGTGTAAATAAGTATAAATTTCTGAAAGAGAAAGACGATTGAACGTCGCCGTTTATATGACAAAAAAAGAACGAAGTAATTTTAGACATGAAACTGCAGAAATTTAGACTTTCCTTTTTGAAAGTACGTCATAAATCAAAACATTTTTAAACAGTGAAGGGTGCTTCTTTTAAATGTCTGATGTTCATAGAAATTAAATGCATTGTTGCTTCGTCCTTTATGTCAGTCTTTGTTTCGAACTACAGACACGAGCTTTTTAAATATTCTCATTGGAACAAGTTATACTTGTTAAAAGATTATTTGTAACAGAGCAATTACAGTTGTTGAAAATTATATGAATCGTCAACAAAACACTAAAAAAGATATTATTTAAAACATAAGTTGAAATAGATAATTTTATAATTATTTTTGTTACATTCGAGTTTTTGAAATTAGAAATAAATATTATTTTTTGTTCATGGCCTATTAGGGGAACGTAGTGAAATAAACTCGGATCAATTTGAAAATTTGATATCCGGAAAAAAAGATGAGGGCATGGAAGAGCAAAGAGAGAATTTTGTTAATAAGAATGAAGTGTCGTATAAGGACTGTTAAACAGTTTGTTTCTTTTTCAAATTTTTAAACTTGTGCCTTTGAAAAGTTTAACATGAATAACAAACTTGTTTCAACAACGGATTGAATGCGCGCCATCTTTGAATCCGGTTGTTGTTTACACGAAATACGCGCTTTCGTCGCATAATGTTACATATGTACATTAGCCATTAGCATACCAATAAAACAGCAATTAAACGAAGAAGCTGACGTCGTGAAATGAAAATTATATTGTTTCTCGCGCCATTTCGTCCAAAGTAAAGCGCAAAAAAATATAATGGCGTTGACCGAGGGAAGTGCCATCTATTTATAGAGGTTCCATAAATTCTAATTGTTGGCACACGAACATTTTATTACGAATTCGTAGTCGTAAATACGTATATATTAGATTTTTATACACACGTTCTTTATTTGTGTTTTCACAATAAAATAATTGTAACGATAAAACGGCATTACTTGTTGGAAAGTTTATTTTGCTGATAAAATCGCAAAGTTTCTGTCAACTTTCTTAAAGTCTGACATTTGCATGTTATGAATTAAACGATGTTTTTAAAGTATACGTTACATACGAAATCTAAATTCGTAACGTTCGGGTTGTAAAATATTCAACGATTTGTTATTGTATGTAAATGTAAATATGCGCTATTTTCAAGTTATATTATTCTAACATTTTTGTTCGTGTAGACTTGGAAAGATGTTTTTTTTTCTCAAACTTCCAATCAATGAAAGACAAATTTATTACATTATATTAAAATATCTAACACGTTTCGTGATCTTTACCAAGAAATAATTTTTCTTTGTCAAATTTTACAGTTAAAACAATATCAATATAGTATAAACCTTGCATTCTAAACATGCATATATTTAAACGAACGATTATAGTATTTGTTTATATCCAAATATGTAATGCAGTTTGATTCATGCAATTGTTTTAATTGCATTTATCAGCAGTACATGGCTTTAATTGAAATATTCTGATGTACTGACCATGGAAATGTTACTTTAATTAATTGTACACTTTAATTAATAGCTTGAGTCTACAAAACGCGATTAAAATGTTATAATTATGGTGTGTTCGTGAGCAACATTATCATATCCGAAAAGTGTTTTACATTAAAATTGTTACATGAAGTTATTCACTTGTCAGTGTTAATATTGATGAATAGAATTTTATTGATGCGTACTTCTCGTTATAATATTGACAACGCATTTGCCAGTAATTAAATCATTTAGTCGATGGAAAATATTTAAGTAGTTTTTAAAGGACGTATTTATCGGATGCTCGCCGTCCTGTCTGGAATCCCAGAAACGAAAATTAAAACATTTGTGTCGATTACTCGGAATGCTTCAAAATGGTGATTTCATAGCCTAGAATGCATAGAAGAAACTATTATCCAATTTTATTTTGCATTTTGCTAACGGTAAGTAAGATTCCAAAAATAGTTATGAGTAAAATTGGTGAAGCATAATTAACCATAATATGGAAATTGAAGTTTATCATCATGTGTAACAAGTTGGTAAAAACAAGAAGTTATTTAAACTGTAGAATAACTTTCTAATTTAAATAAGTTTACATAAAATTGTTTTCAAAGTTAAATCAACAACTTGAGAAGGCGATATTCACAGAGGCGTCAACTCATGAATCAATTAAAGCTAATGGTGTTCTATCGTTTTGTATCAACTGCAAACTAAGTATGATAAATTACAATGAAAACAAAGTAACCTCTATGTATTAGGTTTAGTACTATATGGATATGTATACATCACAATATATGACAACGTAGACGATAATTAATAAAAACAATAAAAACTGCACGTAGATTGATAAGCAATTTTACATTACAAGCCGTACGTACTACAAGCCGAACGTCATCCCTATGCGAAGCCAATCATTTTTTATAAACTTGATTTGTTTCTCAACAACATCCTTTGTTACTCATATGTGAAGTTTGATTATTATCAGCAGGGGTTGAAATGTATTATATTGACCTATACGCCATTATGTTTTTGACAGATAAAATGTTTTCCAGACATTTTTTTGCATCTTCATAGTCAGGTTTTCTCCTCTATACAGGGTTCCCAAAAAGTTTGGAAACATCTACAACATCCAATACCAATAGATCTGGGTAATATTTTTTAAAAGTGTCATGTCATTCATACTTTAAGATTGTGAATTTGTAAATTAATTATACCACCTTAAACGAGAATAGAAAATGTTAATACAATTAACAGGATGAAGATAGAAATAGAAAATATAAGGAAACATCTCTCTTTAAATGACGAATAACAATTTCTAATTTTTAAAAACTAGGTAAAAATTTCATGTTGTATTTCTTAACACCGGACATAATGAATGGACGAGGTGTTATAAACCAATTATTAAATAATAACTGGTATGTGCAAAAAAATTAACTTTTTAATCGATAGCAATGAAATTAAAGTAAGTAAATCCAGCAATATGCAGGTTCCAATAAAGCAATTGTTTTTTTTTCTCTAGTATGTTTTATATTCAGTTTTTTTTTCATAGTATTTTCATCACGAAATAATTTTGTTTGCGGGCGCCGCGAGCGATATTAAGGAATATTTTCTGCGTCCTTGTACCTGATGGTCGGTCGATTGGGGGAGGAATCGACGGGTCGTACGATATTCTGAGATATCTTTAGTAATATTGGTGTCCTGGAATGCAGTAATGTGCAGCTCTGGGTGGATCAGGCTATTGAGATGTATGGCTACGGAGCGTGATGGAGCGTCTGTGGAATGCACGTATAATGGTTAGGAAACCGAGCGTCGCGTCGGTACAAACACGTTTTAAGACCCACCGGTAGATGAAAAATTTCGCAAAGAGGAACGGATTAATTTGTTAGAAAGGGGAGGAATATTCGATGAGTCCTTGAACTGCTGATCGAATTGTTAGAAATTTTCTCTTTAATTTATTGTAAATTACTTTAAAAGTATTCATTATAATAACAATAATTGAAAAATTTTCTAATAAGTATAAACAAATCAAGTAGAAGTGATCCAATTAGAACATAATAATAATAATATGCAATATTATTATTGCAATATCTCGTGGACATTAGGATTAGGACATTAGTTTTCAAAGAGGCGTATTTTAAATTTAAATTAAACATCGTTACCAATATGCGGGCAAACCACTTCGTTATGCAAGACATAACGAAATAAATTGTTTTGTAACATTTGTAGGTACAAATAATTAACGCTGTAGCATTACAATACGTTTGAAATGCTTTAAATGTACTTCGATAATGAAAAATTGCTTAACAATGCAGTTGTAAAAATTAAAATAATTGTGTAAATTGCCAAGCATACTGTTCTATTGATGGTGATCTTTTGTCAACATAAAAAAATAAATACCTATTTAAATTTACGGTTAATTGATTAATACGTAGTAAATATAATTATGCATTTAGATTTGAATATTTTGTGTCTATTCTATAAATACCATCGTAGTTTTATTTTGTTGAAAAGCTTGTTTTCCAGTCCTGTAAGCTGTTAAATATTAAGATTGTTTGATATCACATAGTGATATCACATAATAATAATAAAAGTAGTAATAAAATAGTAATAAAATTAACTACTACTAAATTGTTAAACTATTAAACACTCTTAAAGATATTCAAATTTGAAAACAAATATGTACAATGTCGAAATTTTAAAAAAATGTGCTATACATAGTTTATTTTTCCCGCTAGGCAGAAACTCATGGCGCCAAATTTAAATCACGCTGTTGTGATTGGTAATAATTTGTACGATTTACGTTCAAACATTTGAAAATCCTGCTAAACAAGTTGTGTCAATTGTATTTAAATGTCAACCAATCGTTTTTCTCTTGAACTGTAAAATTGTATAGTTATGTCATTGATTTTAGTTATTTTTTTGTGCGTTGTTCCTTGTTGCTTATCTTTATTCATGCAAGTCTATTTAAGTCAGGTTCTGCCTTGCAGGAAAATTAGTATAGTACAGCTTTCAAGCTTCGAAAAAGGGAAACTATACTGAGATGCAATTAAATTTTTTTATTCAGCATTTCCTTTCGGTTTTCTGCAACATCTAAATCTGTTCGTTGTTCTAGTATTCTAACATTATTTCTCGGGACCTATTCTTGAGTTAACTAACCGGTAACAGACCGGTGTTGCTATACGTCAATATATAATTTAAGCATAGGACGACGACAGAAACTCCGGTGCGCTACTACTGAGTTAACTCAAGAATATACCCTCCGACGATATGTACTATTTATTTATCACCATCTGTCGTTTTGTCAATTGATTTCCGGAATCCTGTTTCCTGTAATTTCTTCTTGAAGTTTTTCAGTACTTCTAACCCCTTTCCTGATTCGCTCAAGGTACCCCTACGGAGAGAGAAAATTACGTAATATAATACATTATGTTTCTACCTTCCTCCTAGTCGTCTCACCTGAAGCAGTCGTTCCTTCTTTGGAAAACTCTTTCCTTATTTCTGCATTTACATTTTATTCAGTTTTCTCTGCTTATACTTCCACATACATTCACCGTGTTTCCACCCTATAATAACAAATACTCAAATAATACCAAAATATAAACTTGCAACAAAAACTATATAAATAAGCCTGTTATTAAAAATAACATAAATCATAAATTTTTGCTAAACCAGGAGTTCATCCCAATGCTATAATGTTGCTAAATCACGTTCATAATTTCGAAGGAGTAAATTACAATTGTCACTTAAAAAATTCGCCCTCTGATTGGCTACTTGCGAGAAACGTTTACACAGTATTCGCAACCAGATTTCCGGTATTTAATGTTTACATGTGTGACTGCTGTCAGGTGTCGATTTTAAAGTCTTTCAAAAGTCATTTATTGTTTATTGACAATATAAAAAACAGTTCTTTAGAGAAGTGAAGTGTAGCAATGTGAATTAATCACTTCAATTTGAATGTATTCAAATCCGGGGACAAGTACCGTAGTTTAGAATTCGGTAAGTTCGAAAATTGTTCTAGTGTAATTCTAGCTTATGTATTTACTCCTTCGAAATTATGAACGAACTATAGTTTCGTTACAATCTGAAATTGCAATTGTAGTATAGGAAAGCTTTGTTGATTAGGTATTTTTGAATATAAATTAAGACATACTATCAATAGAACTTCATTCTATGGGTGCAAATGATGCAACGTACTACAGCATTCGTAAGAAATGTTTTATAGAAAAAATATGTCAAAAAAAAAAAAAAAATTAAAAACAACATAAACTTGTAACAATACTGACATAAACTAAAACAGCAGTCAACCAACTACGTTGTCACTTCGGAATAACGCTGCTTGAAATTCATTATTTTGCTGTGCGAATGGTGTTTTTTCTACCGCTGCACCAAGCACAACATGATTCAGTGGCGTCGTAGGCGAATCGCAATAATACGAAGTGTAGTAAACATGCTGTCTTTATCCTGCCAAAGTTATGAATTAGCCACGCCAATGAATCGTAGCTGTCCCCACCAAATAAAATATTTCTGTCCGAACACTAATTCTAATATATGAAATATGTCTCACTGTTTTAATAGGTGATAGCTGACCTTAACCCAAACTCAAATCCGCAAAAACGGCGGTCGTATCTTCATTTTAAATTTTCGAAAAATGTTATTTTTTTTGTTAGAGTATGCTGTTCAGTACTGTGTGTCCATTCAATATGAAAATCTACTTCCGTTAACGGGAATAGCATGAAATGTTGCAAAACAACCTTAATTGTAATTGATAATTCGGCGTTATTTTCATATTTTACTCAAAACTAAAATATTTGTTTGTGTCACACCATTCAACATATTTATATGAATATTTGGGGTTGGGCTATGGTCAGCTGTAACCTGTTAAATTAGTGAGACACATTTTAGAATGACCCTGTATATTTAAAAAAACATATTTATTTAGACATAGATCGGAAAAGTGCCCTGGACAAATGTCATTTCCATTTATGAATTGTTTCAAATAATCTCACAAATGATAATAAAACATTTGTTTAAAAATCATTGGTTTAAATGTCCATGGCTGAAAAATGTATTATGAATTATTGGACAAAGTTTTAACGATTAATTGTCTTACTGAATCCATTTTCAACATATCTCAATTTATATGACTTCTAATTATACACAATGGGGTCTTGGGTTAACCATTCTTGTATTTTTCAATATGCGAGAGATTCCAGCACATGCAAATTTTTATGCACACGTACGTTGTCAATTGTCCGATAATAATAAACCATTTCGAGAAGATTGAATGTTATTGTTTGTTAACAACTGTTAACACAATATTTTCCAAACATTATCTGATCGGCACGACACCATTCATTGTTAAAACGTGACGTCATCTTACGGACGAATCTTCCACAAAACCGCGATTATTTACCAACATTCCCGTGCAGTAGATCGAGATATCATTGAGTATAATTAGATGAAGCCGAAATTGTTTCGCTTGAGGTAATCGTTTCCTTAACGAACTCGTTAATTAATGAATCAGGTGATGAACTTCGTCGACACCTTGGCAAAACTGATTACGCCCATACACAAATTGAAATATTAATTAGGCAATTAAGAAAGTGCAAAAATATCAAGGTCATTAGTTTACGAGATTTAATTTTGATGGAGGAAATACCTTAAATTTAAGGAGAGGTCGAGGAAACGCAGATGAATTCTATAATTCATTGCAACGTATTTATTTGCATTTTGCAAGAAACATGTTTATTCGTATCAAGTCATAAAATATAAGTTTTACAATGCTTACTCTTGACAGTAAATACCTTTTTATATGTGGTTTTATTAACTTTCTTCATATTGTGTTTTCTATATAAAATTATTACAGTTATTATTATAATTCTCTGTATCATACCTAAGCAAGTACGTAAACATTATTCACTTATGTGATATAAATAAAAAAATTAGACAAAAGACTTATACCAGAAAAAGAACAGCCTTTTGTCTTATATCATATTAGACGAAAGGAGGGCTGAAGAAGAGAAAATTCGACCACGTGATATAGGGGTGACAGGAGGATGAGGATAATGAGAATGAAGGATGCAGTGCAAAAATAGAAGTATAGTAAACTATGTTTTTGAATTTTTTACATAGTAAAATACTACAATTACTAAAATTTTTAAGTAAAGTTATGCATACAAAATATATGTAATAAACAAATAACATTTAAAGCTATTTTTTTATTTCTATCGATTTTTTAGTGCAGGTAATTGATATTTGATCAATTTGCATATCGCACAGTTTGCTACTAGCACATACGTTATCTGTATGTTACGTGCACCGTTTTGCGGTTTTCCTTCCTAATGACGTTCATTCACGTTAAACGGTAATTTTTTGTATTTACTGGTTATGTAATCATCATTTGCTTGGTTGATAATTGCGGTTATCACATTCCTTTTCATGAAGGAACGAGAATAGTACGTATAGAATTTCATATATCACAAAATAAAATAAAGAGTGTGTTCTTATGAAAGAAATTAAATGTTTAATTTTTTTCATAGAAATTAGCATTTTTTAAAAAAATGTATACGTGCAGAGATCATTCAAAATTATACAGATTGATTGATTAAATATTTAATTAAGAAAGACATTTTAAATCACATCTTGAAAATAATTTTTACAAAAAGTAAGTTAAAAGTTGTCAATTTTTTAAGAGAACGTTTTAAACTTAAATTTCCAACATTTTTCTTGATTATTACTAAAATTAGTGTTAAAATCTTCACTCATTTTCATGAACTATATAGAATTTCATTCTTTAGTTTATTATAAAGACGTGTTTAGACTTTTAATACATCCAGAATTACATACCCAAAAAATTAAACAAAATAAAACACTATTGCATTTAAAATGAAATTTAAAGGTTGCATAGTAAACCGGATTTAATTGGGGACGAAACAACAAACTCATTACGTAGATTACAAAGCGATACATTGGAGAAATTAATTAGCCACGTTTCAATTGAGGCATTTTTATGTAATATCGGGTTGCTCGCATGCATACGCGTGAGCTTCATGCAGCAACAATAACGCTAATTAAAAATCGCTTTTAAACAAACGAGTTCATAGAATTACTTAATGAATTTTTAGCTTACGATCTAGTTAACTGAACGAAATTGTAATCTGCTTTTGTTCGGATGAATCGGTTAAAACTTAACTCAAGGTGGAGATTCGATCACGAATTGTAATGATTCCGTATTTATTTAATACAATTTGAATATTATTATTAATGGTAGCAATCAATAAAATTTTGCGGTAAAGCACCTAACCAACATATTAATTCAGCTGAGTTTCGTGATGGTTTGATGGTATCGAACATCGTTGGATCCAGTGCTGAGAATGATATTGTAATACATATAATGAAAAAATCATCTTTTATGAGATTTTCTGATCAATAATTTTTCAACTTCTGTTTCTCTCAGAAAAAGAATCTTAAAAAATTAATATTAATTCACAATCAGTCGAATTAATGAAATTTAGTTTGACATTGCAAATAATTTAATTAATGATACGAACTGTACTTACGTACTTTTTGTCAAAGTTCTCACCTTTTTATTATCGATGTTGATTCCTATTCGTGCGCCAGGTCAGGTGCCTGATATTGAAATACCTCGGCGCTGCCGATATTCATTTACATGTAATTGCACTATCGCTGATGCCCCCGCAATAAAAATCAACAGGGACAAAGGCACATAGCAAATTGAGGCACAAAAAGCTGACAACGCGCTGATGTTTAAACCGTAATTGTATTTGTGTTTAATGGGGTTTTTGGAAATTTATTAAAAAGTGAATTTCGAACACGTGTTTAAGTTCAGTTACAACCGAAAAATACGTATACAATATTAACATATTGTATACGTACTTTTTCGGTTGTAACTAAACTTAAACACACAATTTTGGAATTATATGACACATTACTAAACAGTAATGTGTCATATAATTCCAAAATTTCGATTTCACTTTCTATAATCTAACATCCAACTTCATTCCTCACGTAGGTAATTCTATCAATTTATTACAATTACCGCGCTGGCAGAAGAGTTGCGATTGTTTATACAAAAGCTTTCGACAGTTTTATGTTTGTACAAGTGTTGTTTTCATAACAAACTTTAACGACTGATTTATAAATAGTTTAAATACTGAAAGGTGCAATTGTTAAAATATTCATTGCATGCCAAATTATTTTAATACATTACATTTGTGACAAATGTATTAATCGTTAATTATTTTTTTATACGGATTTGCGTTTTTTTGCTTAATTTATTATATAGAATTATATAAATGAGCGTAGAAAACAATTTAATAGGAAACAAATTTAAGAAGATAAGAACAATCAATAAAAGATTACTTTCTAATAAGTAAAAAGAAATGGAAAATAGTAAAAGATGTAAGAGTAACGAGAGAACCGGAGGTAAGAAGTGATCAATAACTACTCAAAATGATCATAAAAGCAACAAAAAATAGGAACCAGATAAAAGAAGAAAGAGAAACACCTATAAATTCAAAGAAACGCAATATCAAAAGAAATACCACGAAATAATAAACAGAAAACCCAGCCAACAAAACCAACAAAAAGAAAGAAAATGTTACGAGAGGGAATGCTGTGGAACATCAAAAATAACAAACAAAGAAATAAAGAAAACAACGCGGTGATCTACAGCAAAAAATTAAAGCTAAAAGGATAAATGGAGAAGATATCTAAAAACAAAGAGATTAGAAGTCTACAAAAAATACCGAGAAAAACGAAAGGAAGTAAAATTCGAAGTAAAGCAAGCTAAACTAAACTAAGCTAAACAAGCAAAATTTTGGCAAAAAATGACGGACAACTGCATAGATAATTAAAAGCTGTTCTATGGAACTTTAAAGCAATTACGAGGGAACAAAGAATATAATATTTTGCTCATAAAAGAAGGGAACATAAGAAAAAAGAGGATAAAATAATTGAGAGATGGCGAGAGTTGATAAAACCGAATAAGAATACGACAAAAGATCAAGAAAACATGCTAGAAATAGAACCAATAACAGAGAACTCAAATACGCTTTACACCAAACGGTACATAGGGCTTAGGTTTAAGAAGAATATTTACATATTACATGTATGTAATGTTTTGTGTAAAAATAGATTTTTACATTTAATAAATTTTATAATATTTATAATACATAGGTAATAGGTATATAATAATTTTATAAACATACACAAAATTTCAATTCGTTTTCTAAATTTTCAATTTTTGTTTGTTTTTGGTAATGTTGTTGAATCACTACCTAACACACGCATTTAACTTTCATAATTATTAAATTTCGAATGGTTGCAGTTGCAATTAAGACTGTTATGCCTGAACACTGAGTTTATTCACATAGTAACTAACTTTAGGTGAAAATGGCGAAGCCAACCTACGAATATGAGATATTTACTGGTTATGAGACTGTAAAAATAATAATAGCGGATGCAACTCGCGATAAAGGCGAATATGTCATAAAGTCCCAAGATTAAAAAGAAGAATTATTATCATTAAGGATACTTGAATCGATGGAATTTTAACGATGGAACTGACGCGAAGAATTTCTTAATTAATGAGTTCCGAATCTATATTTCGTATTTCGTACTTTTTTAATTATCTGGTGGAAAATATGTTTTCACAAATTCACACAATTTAATTAGGTATATTATGTACCTATTTGAATTTTAATTTTGGAATTTCTAATTTGACGAAAATACAAACTTTTTATAAATCTCTTAAGCATTATTATTATGATTAAACTTATTTTATGCCTTATTCTCATTAGATGATACAATTTGAAGTTCTTTAACCATTTTAAGGAAATAGTGCAAGAATCCGACTGTGTAAAACTGTATCTTTTTTTTTCATGAAAATTCAACTGAAGTATGTAGTTCACTCGAATGAACTTGGAAGTAAATTGTGACGTATAGTTTTCAGGTTTCTCATTTATCTTGAGATTATTTTCTTCAAAATAGTTTGAGATTGCAATCGTATTCGCTTAAAGTTTTTATTTTCATTACTAGATAATGAAAACACATCTAGAGCACATAGAGCATATAGTTAAATTTCCGAAAAGTATTTTGGTATGACGCGTTTTTAAATTATAAAATTATTTGGAAAATTACAACTTAGATAATGAAGCTCAGAAGTCGTTTTAAATATTTTACAAAACAAACTCATTTAATCAATTAAGCAAGGTGAAAAAACTCTATAACTGACTAATAATTGAGTGATATTTGAAAACGTTTATTTATAATTGATTATTACAAAATAATAATGAAAAGCATAAACAGCAATATAGATAGATAGATAGATACCGTATTGTATTTAAAACTTATCATCACATAGGTAAATTCGCTAATATGGAGCTCGTTTAGTTTGCTGTATAATGACATTAATGACATTAAATCCGAAACGTATCAGCGAATTTGTAAATATGTAAAAAACGCCGATCCTGTGTTGAAGGGGGTTTTACTGATTATAATAACAAAGAGATCTGTAGAGCTGTTTCGTTTAAAGCAAAATATGCTTTATTTCAATATTTTTTGTATAATAACAAAGGATATTATAAACATTTCTTTACGTCAGCGTTTATTTGATTATCCAGTCTCATTATTTAGAAACTGATTCGAAAAGATTCTCGTATGTAGTATTGTATCATAAATTATTGTGTAATTTAAAAAGTTGGGATTGACCCGGAATGAAGAGATACTAGACATTTAGTAATCAATTGCTGAGTTACTATTAAATTAGATGGGTTTTGAGGATACATTTCCCAAGATCAAATGATAAGCTTCCTAATGATATAATATTAATAACAATAATATAATAATAATTAATCTTATTTCTAAAGCAACATTTTTTGGATTTAATTCTTTTTAGTTCTTTCGCTTTAAGATTTTTTTCTACAGTCTTTTTAACTTATTGATTGAATGTATTTTTTTTTATTTCCAGGACATATAAAAGCAGGAAAGCAGAATCCCTCATCCACGCTTGCAGTTACCTGTACTCTTAGGAAAAGTAAGTATTTTATTTTGTTATATATAAATCTAGAATTTTCCGACAATTACGTGTAATTAATTGAAAGATTTTTTTGAAGAACTATATGAAATTTGGAAATTTGGTGGAGTTTGGTGCAATTATTGAAAATAAACATTTACGAGTAGAATCAATAATATTTACTATTGTATAAGTTTTATTATAAAACAGCTGTTTTCAATTTCCAAAACTTGTCCGGACTTAATTTGCGGTGTTGATTGCAATTAGCTTTAAAGTTTAGTAAATAATTCAAAAAAATCTAAAAATATTATTATTGAAATATTACTAAACGCTACTTACTTCTAATGTTTCATATTCATATTCAAGGCAAGAAACAAAAAATGTACTTGTAACATAATAATATTTAAAAACTAACCTAGATAAGCAAACAGTAGATATAAATTACAGCTAATTTACGTCACATTAATATCAGATTTATTCTCTGACCTCCAAATATATTCATTAGTCATAAATCATGTCGAATGTCGGAAAAATATGTATTCTTATTACAACTCGACTTTCTATGAATAATAAAACTGTCGAGAAGAAAACTTTTGGCAAAGCGTTTTAATTTCATTTATCCCGCGTTTCCACAATGCACGATGATAAAATTAATAATCTATTCAACACCGCGTCCGCGCCATTCGTAACAATAACCGTATTATTTTCCATTTTCACAGAAGATCTTCACGTGGAAAAAAACGAACAAGGGTTTAAGACGCTCGCAATTTCCTCGGTCACCAGACTGAACGAACTCGATTCATCTGCAGAACCTCAAGACAATCGAGAAACGTGGACTTCGAATATGGATTTTTTGCTTTCTATAATAGGCTTTGCTGTCGATCTCGCAAACATTTGGAGGTTCCCATATCTTTGCTACAGGAACGGTGGTGGTAATTACATTTTTTTTATTCTCCATAACTTATTTATTGAAATTTGATAATTATACTTTGTACATGGATGTACATGTGCAGTGCATATATCCTTAAAAGAATATGATTATGAGATTCGTAAATAATATTTTGTTTAATTAAATATTAAGGAAACTTTATGCTACAAATTTTTGGAGAAGAAAAGAAACAGAAACTAGTAAAGAAACCGGGATTAGTTGGAAGAAGATACATATTGTAGAGAGAAACGAGGAATTAGAGAAAGCATTAATAATGAATTAATTAATAATTAATTAATAATGGACGGAAGAAGGAAAAATAAATTTTGACGCTTTTGTTTTCAAAATATTTTTGGCGCTATTTGGAGGTATTTTTCGCACAACCAATTGTTTTCCTTTTAAGGTATTAAGGTTATATCTTCATCTTTTATTTTACATTTTTTGTTTTCAGTTTGGCCTCTTAACCACTTCATGCGATTGATAAATTTAGTAGCCTTTAAAAACATTTGTATTTGTAAAAATTAAAAGATTGAAATATTGTAAATTGAAGGAAAACGTAGAGGAAAAATTTAATACAATAAATTCCAAGTGTGGCTTAATATTCAACGATTTAAATCACATTAATCTTCTAATACAATTTGTAATTAATTGTCTATTACATTTTAGTTCGTTTATTCGGAACAATAAAATCTGTATAAAATTATGTTTATTAAAATCTCTTGAAAATAAGTTTTTAATATTTATCGCTTTATTACGAGCGTACCGGAAGCGAATAAATTCATAAAACGCTCATTTTCCCTTTTAAAGGTGCATTTTTAATTCCCTACATTTTGATGCTGATATTCGGCGCAATTCCGCTGTTCTACATGGAGCTTATTTTGGGGCAATTCAATCGGCAGGGACCGATTAGCGTTTGGAAGATATGCCCGTTGTTTAAAGGTAAAAATATCATTATAATACTTTTTGTTGAGTTTAATTTTCATAAGCTCGATAAAGGTTTTGTCAATTAAATATAATTAAAACATTGCCGCTTTTTCCTGCTAACACGTGTTAGGAATTGTTTTAACGTTTGTCGATTGGAATTTCCGATATGGAATTGCAAAACATAATAAAAGAGCCATTCACAATATTATTATTTTCAGGTGTTGGATTTTGTGCCGTCCTTGTTGCCTTTTACGTTTCATTTTACTATAACGTCATCATAGGTAAGATACTTTTCACAAATTTACCACTGACTGGATATTTCGGAGCATTTCATCCATGCATGCACTTTTAGCTTGGTCTTTGTACTTCCTGGGAACGAGCGTCAGTTCTGAATTGCCGTGGATGCATTGTAATAATACCTGGAACTCGGCTTTTTGTTGGGACAGCAGTTCGAGAAATTCAACTGATGTTAAAACAATCATCAATGGAAGCTCTACTATGAATCGGTACACCCCAGCGGCCGAATTTTTCCAGTAGGTCAAAGAACCTTTTTTAAAATTTTCACGTTCCTTTTTTTTTCTAGCCGGTGATGAAATTTTGTGTTACGGACAGTTCTTTTAAATTTTTTTGTGTGTCATACATGTAAAAAGTTGATATGTTACTTTTTATGTTTTAGTCGAAACGTATTAGAATTACAAAACAGCAAAGGTTTACAAGACATGGGCAACCCAAAATGGCAACTTGTTCTATGTTTGTTTATCGTATATGCGATGTTGTACATATCATTATTTAAAGGAGTGAAATCGTCAGGTAAGTTAATATTTAATAATGCACACATTAAACGTCTGGTGTCCTTTATATACCAACTGTTTCTCAATTTCATGCTCAATTGTCTCATGAAAGCCCTCGTCCCCGTGTTTAGAAACTTTGATTTATTATTTCTTGAATATACATAATTTGCAGAATACGTTTCTTACAATAGGGGTGTTTTTTGTTCCAGGAAAAGTTGTGTGGGTTACAGCGACTATGCCCTACGTTGTCCTGAGTATTCTGCTTGTTAGGGGACTTATGTTACCGGGTGCCATGAAGGGTATTTCCTATTATTTAAAACCTGAGTTGTCGAAGCTGAAAGAAACCCAAGTAAGTTATTTTACAACAATAATTTTACAACAATTAACAAAAATCGTGGGAATTTAACTTTATTTGTCCAAAAAAGAAAATTTATTTTTTCAATATATAAATTGTTTAGCGTCGATTAGTGAAATATCAATCGTCCGAAATCGAAAGTTTACTTCATTACGTCTCTCTCTTCCGTTCTGGAGCTGCACCCTAATCACATGAAACGAGCGATTCTTAATCGAAAGTAAGAAGTTCTCGATTTGAGCTCGCTCGACTCGTTGTGAATGATTTCCGGCCTGTAAAAGTCAATAATTACGTTATCCATTTCCAAAGATTGTTAAATTTGTAAATGATTTATCACGTTGGATCATGTTGGATTTATGTAAAGAAGCGAACTTGAATGAATGTTTTACAAAGACAACATTTATTAAATAATATTAAATATTTTTTCGAGCGCATTTTTCAACATGAAACCATACAAACTACTTCAATTTCCGGCGCCTCGAAAGATATTTTTGAAGCTAGATTAGACAAGATAAAAAACGAAACCAGTAGAAAAAGACTGCAGGTAACATGAGCATTAATCCGGTCAAAGAAATTTGGGAAGCTGGATGGTATAAGAAGAGGAAACTAGGAAGACCAACAAAAACGTGGAACCAAGAAAAAGCACAAATTCCGAAATTGCGCGAGACAAGGTCAAGAGTAGAAAGGAATGGAAATGTTTTATAGATCAAAACCATGACAACTTGCGGAAATGGAGGTTCGGATAAATAAATAAGTTGTCATGATTTTTGTTTTCATTCTGTTGGTTCCCTCTCACCACTTATCCCGAGTTCTCCAAGAACTTAATTGGACTGAGAGGGAGAGATGTTGGTTGCGGCCACAATCGTCTTACAGATGTTAATACCTATTCCAGCATATACTGTAAGGATTAGGGAAGCGTGGAAAACCTAATCTGAATAGTCGGTCGGAAGGCCACTGACTTTCAAATTCAGAAGCATTGCAAACTTATATCTGTGATATAAATTTATAATGCCCTCCACTAAGAGTTGTACCGTAGACCTTGAGATTACTAGCCTAATCCCAGTTTTCAAATTAGTAATTGTAACTGCTAACGAAGACATCGAAAGTATTTCCGCGCTATCTTTCTAAATAAAAGAATTCTAAGTCAAACTTGTACGTTTTGGGACAGCTGTATATCTATATTTATAAAATACGTAATGTGGGACGGACAAGATTTAGTAACTCAGTACACAAACAACTTTCGGGGATCTCTTCTGTGCCAATTTTTACCGAAATGTATTTTTCTGTGTACCTATATTTCTCAAATAAAGCAATTTAAATAAGTTTTCTCATCAAGAACGTTTTGTCATTTAATATCGTTTTTCAGGTTTGGGTCGATGCTGCCGTCCAGATATTCTTTTCCGTCGGTGCTGGTTTTGGCGTGCATTTATCCTACGCCAGTTATAACAGGTTTCATAATAACTGTTTAAGGTAAGTTCATTTTAGTCATTGTATCATTTAATGTCTTTGATACTTTAGGGATTGCTTGGTGACTGCCGTGGTTAATTCCTTCACAAGTTTCTTCTCCGGATTCGTGATATTCACGTACTTAGGTTTTATGTCGTTTAAGCAAAAAGTGC
This sequence comes from Lethrus apterus, assembly GCA_018397195.1. Lineage (NCBI taxonomy): Eukaryota > Metazoa > Arthropoda > Insecta > Coleoptera > Geotrupidae > Lethrus > Lethrus apterus. The sequence goes on along the minus strand of JAFFZR010027483.1, from coordinate 18,333 downwards.
CAATTGATTCTGTGGCAGCAGAAGGTAAAGTGACCCATTAATAAAAACAAAATAGATTTAATTTTAACAGATTTTTTTTTAATTACATGTGAATGAATTTAGTGTTTGAATAATGTGTACAGTTTGTTAGACTAACTAACAGTTAATGAAACCAAACGAATCTAAAAGACTCTTAATTTTAATGATTATAGGACCCGGATTGGTATTTCAAGTATATCCGGAAGCCGTTGCCACCCTGCCAGGATCACACATATGGTCGGTGTTATTTTTCTTTATGTTGATAATGCTCGGCCTAGATTCAGCGGTAAGTAAATCGAAATTTTATTAAATGGTCGACGTACTTACTCTTTATTGTTCATGAAGGAACAATAATTTGTAAGGAAATCGTTTCCATGACGATATACCGGGACAGGTTTATTAAATTGACACCGAACTCGACGTTGGTTGTTAATCTGATTGGGGTGTGAAATATTTTCATAAATCGCCGTTGAATGGGCCTTTATACGCATGAATGATTCCGTATTAGTGGTTACTGCGATGTATTTCAAAAACGCATTTGGCGTACGAAAAAGAATCGATTACTACACGCTTAAATTATGTTTGTGCATCAGAGAGATTAGTACGTTCATGCTAATGAAAATCGCGGAATTGATCTCGTAACTTATACTTTCATGGAAGTGATTCACAATGCGATATTTTAGTTTTGATTTTCGGGTACATGTTTTCTTTTAATCATCTTTGTGTTATTAAACTACGAGTACGGCCAAATTTCTTTTCAAGAAAAGTTAGAATAAAATTAATGTTACAATTTTAATTTAACGATAAAAATGATATAAATACAGAAAATGGAAAGGAACAAACTTTAACACGCAATGAATAGAATTTTTGTTAGAAGTAAGGAAATATTGAGATAAGATAATTTATTAAAATTTATAATTTGTTTTAAAACTGCATACTTGGAAATTTTATTAAATTAACAGAAACCTAATATTATTACCTTTTAAAGAAATTCCTTTGAGCCTATGACATTTCATAAATTAATTTTGTTAAATCGACATACAAAGCTAATTAAACTTATTTTACAGCGATTCAGAATCATATTTAATTACATTAAACATTCTGCATAGTTTACCTTAAGCCCTTCCATTTAATAAATTACAAAATTAGGTCAGATTAACAAAGTTATCTCGTTTCCAGATGGGTGGCTTGGAGTGCGTAATAACGGGTTTAATGGATGAATTTCGTGGCTACTTCAAGTGCAAGTTTGCACGTGAAATTTTTACGTTTTGCGTAATTCTATTATCCTTCTCAGTGGCGTTGATAAACGTAACACCCGTAAGTACGTTAGCGTTGATTAAAATACGTTGTAAAGATTTTTATCGACTTAGGGTGGTATATACATGTTCCATTTGTTTGACACCTACTCGGCTGGTATATCGCTTTTATGCTCGGCTCTTTTCGAAGCAGTTGCCGTGTCATGGTTTTATGGTATGTTTAGAGAAACTTATCCAATATAAGAAATATTTTTTTGTTTTTTTAGGTTTGGATAAATTTACGCAAGATGTAGAAGCTATGCTGGGTTCAAAACCGGGAATGTACTGGAGAATTTGTTGGAAGTTTATTAGTCCAATGTTCATTGTAGTAAGTATGCATGTTAAACATTGTACCTATTTAATAAGTAATAGTAAACTATAAATTATAAAGACTTGTATGTAGAGATAATATGATATAAAAGTACCTACCTTGCAAAATAGACACATATTGTGTCCGAAGTGCCAGTGTCGCCTTTGAACCACACACCCTACAAATCTTGAAATTCAGAATCTTAAAAAATTGAACCTACAATACTATGTTACTTTCGTAGAGTGTTGTTACTTTCGGACTTGTCTACCATGAACCATTAAAATACATCGACTACAAATATCCAAGTTGGGCGGAATGGGTTGGATGGTGTCTTGCACTTTCATCAATACTGATGATACCATTAGTTGCAATCATACAGCTTGTCAATACACCGGGAACATTAAGAGAAGTGAGAAAATTTGACCAAATGTCAACAGTAAGTCAATATAATTTATACGTTGTTTCAGAGGATAGCTTACAACATCTCTCCTATAGAAGAACATGAACAAATTCGAGAAAACAAGTTGGTTAGTAGGTTTAAAGCAAAACACTGGCTGTTTGTTTAATTAAATGAGATCGTTCCCTATTAAATAGTATTTATTGCATTTATAAGTCCATACAAATATATGTAGGAGTAAGGTAATAGATTAAGTTTGTTAGTATTTATTGTGCATTACGCTGGTCGTAGGTATATAATTTTGTAATTATTAGTCTAAGGCTTTTCATAAAAATGTTATTTAATTTATTAGTGATTTGTGTCTAGAAACTCAGTATTTAAATTATTATTGTTTAATTTGGTGAACGTCTGGTATTCCGCAAGACGGCGTAGGTCCCTTTCGTTTTCTCTAAAAAGCCTAAGTAGTTTATTGAACCAAAGTATTCATTTTGTGATGTATATGTGCCAAATATTACCGTGCGAGATGAATTCGCAAATAAGATAAACAAATGTAATTAAGGGAGCCCCGTCACGCTCGATATTTATGTTGTAGTTAGATGTTGTACATTAATAACTAGCAGTTTATTTTGATATTAGCCCATTTTGAAATATTTACATTCGACTGGGTCCAAGAAATGTGTTTTTTGCTGGTTCAAAAAATGCAGTCGAGATGAAATTGCAGTTGCTCTCTCCCAAAGTAGTTGTTAATGTGACAATAATGTACAGGTCGGAAGTCAAAGTAAGATAACGACGTAAGTATAATATAAATCTAAAATTCTACACAACCGGCCATGTTTTAGATTTTTTTTGTATTTACGAGTCGTTTTTTCTTGCCGCTTATGTATCAGCGTAGCAGTGTGACTTAATTTTATGTAGAAAATAACAATTGTAATCTGTGTTCAGTTATTTTATCGAATTGTGTGAAATAAAATTGAATTAAAGGTAAATAAAATATCCAGTTAGTAAATGCCTGCGTATCGATGTAGTTAATTTTGAGGACCATTTGTTTTTGTTTTTAGTATCTGATGATAAAACTGTCCATTTTGTGTCGTTTGCAAAAGGTCCATATCTATTTGTATGAAGTATATTTACAACGTAAAAATAGGTAATAGTGAACAAAAATTTTCGACAATGTTGCCTTCGTTGTTTGTAAAATTTTTGTTCTGCGCGATACGTTTATATATGTATTGGTAAATGTAATATTTTAAAAAAGAATGTATACATGGGCATTATGTGGTTATATTCATACAAAAATAAAATTTATTTGAACTGCAAACAGATTTTTTTATTGCCAAAAAGAAAAATAGTTATTTCATCACTTGGTACCTCTACCAACATTGTGTTGAAAAGAATCATAATTATGAATAACATATTATTCATTAAATATTTTATTTACTAAAAAATCACAATCAGTTACATGTTATTTTATCTCTAGTCTAATATGTGTAGCACATACAACAACAGTACATGTAGTTTTCCCCATCACGAATTCTTAATTGGCAATTTTTAAATTCAAAACGTCACAAAAACGGATACAATTAAAAATGGAAGGTCTACTAACGAAATAAACGCATATAACTGTATATTTTTTGGTCCAATTAGTCGATTATACCAAACCCCAATCATACAGTGTCATAAGTCTTTTGGTTGTTAATCCGTTTGATATAACGTTTTGATATATTTTGTAAAATAATTCGTTATACTACGTTCATAATTTCGAAAATAATTAAAGATTCAGGGTAGAAGAAATTAACCTAGGAGTATGTGGCCAAAAAAGCAAAAAAAAGTAAAAGAAGGGTTGCGGAGGCTGCTGTGGGACAGAAGAGAGGGAAACTGGAACGATCATGCAAGTATATGGAGGAGGAGTTGGGTAAAGAGCATTTTAAATGTAATTCCCATTATTTCATGAAACAGACTAATTCAAAAAATTTCCAAAAATACACGTTCATATAAATCGGTCAATTTTTCAAAATTTCAAAAGGATGAATTTACTTTGATATATTTTGTGCCATGAAATTAGTAAACGTTAAAATTAGGCCATGTAGATGTAAATAGTTAATGAAATAAAACTAAGGATTATAAACCTACGATTATTGGGATTTTTTAAATTTTGGTTCGTAGGACCAACAAAAATTTATCAGTCTGTACCACATCAAGACACGCAAATGTGTTTGTTGTATGAGATTATCATCCGTATACAACATAAGTTAAATGGATTAGATTATTTAAAACTAGAATTTTATTGTTGATTTCTTAAATAACTCGACGATTTTAGTACCTAATGAAACATTTTATTATAAAATGATAAAAAACTAAGACTTTTTAAATTATCATGTTGGAAATTTTTGTTTGTAATATTTTGTTTCGTAAGGTGGTCCTACAAAACATTATAAAGTTTATATTCAAAATACATATATGTCTTACATTACAATTAATCAATATATTTCAGTGATAATTAGATGCTTTTCGATATTAATTATAGTCGGTTGTTGGTGAAATAATGAACAAATTAAACATTTGGTTTTTGTCTCACAAATATAACGAAATAATTCCAATTCAGTACAACATAGTGCTTTGTTTCCCAGGTCCAACTAGATTTTCACCGGCGATTTAAGTGATTGAATAAAATTAAGTAGAAAAATTATAAACTATAAAATTAAATTGAATTACAGGTAATGTCGTTCTCTTTCTGAAAAGCCTTCATATGTATTTCTGTTCAGCTACTATGATGAAATGATTTGTGATTTGCATGCATCAAATTCAGTTAAATTTTTTTTTTTAAATACTTTTAATATATGTAAACGTAACAAAAATTAAAACCCACACACAAATTGTAGAAATAATAAATGGGTTCTTACTACTGAATTTTTCTTCCTTAATAAATTTATTAAGACATGGGAACATTTCACTAGTGCCTCCATTCGTATGAACTTCTCTGCCCATGGCAAAACATTTATTTATTAAAATCACAGCTCTATAAAGTACACAATTCATATTGGTGAAAACAACGAAATAAAAATAATAACTGAAAATATTCGCCCTATTCTATCAGTTGAACCAATCCTGCTTAGTTACGACACAAAGAAAAAACAATTAAAAATAATTTCTTTTGCATAGAGGGCAACGAGATCATGGGCAGTGAAATCTTCTACCACAACACGCAAATTTGTATTTTTTTTTTTATCACAAATCACTTTTTCAAATGTGGAACAAAACAGAATTGGGCACACGTTCAAAACTAATCCAAAATCTACACTACTTTTTTTTAACGTACCTTGGATGAAACAATTGACGAGTTTATTTGTGAAACAAAAACAAATAGTTTATTTTGTTTTACTGCAGATGCCTTTGGTAAACTTAATGTTCAAATCGTTCCAATCCAACGACCAAATGAAAATGAAATAAAAAAGATGATTCGCTTATAGATGCGATTTTGATCACAATATTCTATTTACAGACGTAATATTGTATATTCTAAAAATATCATTAAAACTGAAAAAATCCATAGAAAATCTTATACAAATAAGAAAGTTTTTAGTGCGTGTTGTGGCTATTGTTTTGGTTTCAATTTATTCTTACATAAAAATAGCACTGTGAGTTAAACGTCAGTTTATCACAAGAACGCTTTTGCCGATACGCTTAGACAACAATAACAATAAAGACAGTCTTTTACAACGCGGAACTGACTTCTTCCTTACGTTCTTCCTTTTCTTTTTTCTTCGATTTTTTTCGACGTTTCGAATCCCGCGTTTTCGGCGAACGTTCAAGAAGGAACAGCGCTTCGTGAAAATCGTCAGAACTCAGATTTGATTCTTGTACGTGAAGTACGGAGCTTAAAGCTCCGTCCGTTGACGATTTCGGAAATCGGAACATTTCTCTTTCTCTTTCAGGTTCACTGGCGCTTTTCGATTTGGAATTTTCTTTGTTCGCCGATCGCGATGGACTGCTGCTTGGACTTGTATGGATGTTGTTTTTCGAAGTTACTGGTGTCGTAGAGCGTACCAGAGAAGGTGTAAACGGTTCCGGTGGCAAGCTATTATTAAGACTATTACTAGAAATGTTTAGAGAACACGTCGATAGAGGCACAGGTACACTTAAACTAGATGACCTCGATTGTCTGCCACCGCCCGAAATCAAACATATTCCAGGCGATTTGGGTTCGGGTGTTCGCGAGATCGAAACGCCCGAGATGAAAAGTGTTGGCGACTTGGGTATGCCCGTTTCAGATTCGTATTCGTTAGAACTATCCGTTTCTAGTGGTCGTGTCTTACCGCACTTTGGTTCAGGACTTTTGCAGATTTGAATGCGTAAGTTGGATTTGTAGCTCAAATGCTGCGAATCCAATAAGAAACCCGTTGACTTTGAAAATCCATCTTCTTTTTTTATCGTTTTGGTGTGCTTCAAACTCTTTGGACTGGACTTGCTACCGCATGCAACAAGTTCATTTTTAAAACTGATAGAATGTTCAGAGTTTCGCCTTTCATCTGATTTTACTTTTTTACACTCCGTATCGGTATCCTTTTTATTTTTTACGTCGCTTAAAAGGCCGATACTCTTATTGACGGCTATTCTCGTCAAGTAACTTGTTTTCGGCAAATGGGCCGAACAAAGTTTTGCTTTTAACGACGCGAATGGATTTTGCTTTTTGACTTCATCGCATTTTGATATGTCTTCAGTCTTTTTTATTTCTTTGACGCTGCATTTGTGCGATTCCTTCCTGACATTGACGTAAAGTTTACATTCTTCTTCGCTGTAAATTTTGCTACCCAAATCATCGTCGGTTACCGATTCTAATATACCGCATACTTCCATATCTGCGTTTATCGAATCGGAAGTGGTTGTATCTTCAACGGAACTCTGACCTTGATACGCAGTTTCTTCTTCTGGGTATGCATGTTGCAATAAAAAGAACTGTCTCGTACGTACAGAAGTAGAGGGCAACGCTAAGATTCTCCGTGCAATGTCTTCAGGCTTGTCATCATGTTGGCTACTGTGATCCGAATCCAAATGATATCTTGGTTCATCTCCGCCTATCCTCACCCGCGTTCCTCTATCGGATCTTCTGACACAAAGATCTCCCGTTGAGTGCGATCTCTTCAATCTAACGTTGTTGTCATTGTACTCGTCTGGATCCTCAAAAGCAAATCCTTTTTCATGTATGTCGGAAATTTGAAACCTACCATCTTCGTTTCCGTTGTACGGCTTAAAAAAGCAATCCCTTTCCGCCTTACCCCACGAACAATCTCCAGCTGCTAGCATGTTAACATCCACTTCGAGATTCTTAAAGTCGATTTTGCGATGCGTCAACGATTTTAAGAAATAATCGACTGTGATGTCGGCATTCGTCTTGTGGAATTGCTGACTAGTGTTGGCAGAATCGTCTTGATCTTGTCCTAAAGTGGCGGTCGGTTCTTGTAAGCTTAACTGAATGGCGAGTTTCAATTGGTCGTCTGTACTTTCGTTGCTGTTGTTTGAAATGCTTGAGCTTGGATCGGGAGTGACGGCATTAGCTTGCGCTTGTTTCATACGATCTTCAATCATTTGGAGCCTAGACATTTCCAAAGCTATCACCAATTCCATATTGTAGTCTGAACCCAAACCTAAATATGTATAAAATATTAACCTAAAACTAATTTATAAATATTTACTTACGTCTTCCGCAACCATGTTTTGTGCATGTTAAACCGCATTGGTGATTTTTGTCATTTGGTACTTCAGTGGTCGGGCAAAGCGGCTTGCAATCTGCATCATCTACATCGGAGTCATATTCAGGCCATTCACAGTCCCTTAACCACGTGCTAGTTTGGGACAATTCAGTCTAAAATTGAAACATCTAGCAACAATGTCACATTTCAAAAATTAAACGTACGTCAAAATATCTTCGCTTTTTTGCCTTCCTCTGCGTGGGCGGTGTTTCGGGCGGGATGAGACCCTGAGCAACTGCACGCACAAATTCGTGCCTTTTCCTACGTGCTAGCGTGGTCGTCTGGACAATGACAGCCTTTGGTGTGCGTAAGTAAGGACGTGCTATCATTTCGCTGAGTTTTTCAGTTACCTCTTCCAATTCATTCTAAAAGACGGTGCATATATTTATGCAATTACATGATCTTAACTTACTTGCATGAACTCAAAAATAGTTTTATTGTAGCCATCGTCAACTAGGTAATAACCGTAGATATAAGATCCACAAAGCACCCTTCTCGCTTTTAGCAGTTCTCTTACACCGTCTTCTATGAATTTTGTTCCCTTTTCACCTGATTCTAATTGAGAGGAAGTGTTTTTTTTTATATAAACGTACTAAGTAATAAAAAAAAATAATAATTTACCATCTGTTGTTTTTAATCCAAGACTAATAGCCAACACTTCCATTTTCTGACGGACTCCCGTTAGAAGAGGTTCTTCGAGTTTCTGACTATTCTCGTGATTTTTAAACCGCGTATAGTAATGAAGAAACCGCGTCAACTCTTGCATTTGATTATTTCTATCCAAGGCCTCTGATATCAACGTACCCTGTTTTTCGTCGGCTTTATGTACCGCTTCGAAACGATTGCAGCGGAAATACCCGCCGGTTGCTGAACTATGGCGTTTCCACGACTCTTGGCACACCCAGCAAAAATCAAATTTACACTGCGAAATTTTAGCGACTTGTATCCCAGGAGAACATTAAATTTCATCAAGACTAACCTTTGAACATTTCATGTGATTACAACCTTCGTTCTTTTGTATGGGACTCTTGCAGTTCGGACAAGGTTTTGAATTAGTGACTAGCCAAAGGAAATTTGCAGCATCTTCGGTTCCGCTGCATGAAGCTTTTAGTTCTTCCGGTTTGACTTCAGCTATCTTCATCTGCCACTCTTGCCACTGCTTACAACCGCAGGGAGCATGTGCTTCGCCTAATCATGAACAGAATCGGTATTTTTTCTATCCAATCGTAATTAAATCTAATAAATATATATGAAGGTTTAATGAAAATTTTTGGTAATTTGCTTCTATGAAGGGGTTGAAGCCAGGATTTTCTTCAATGTCTTTATATGCAGTTATGGTTCAGCTTTTTAGTTATATGCAGAACATTTAAAATTAATTTCCATATTTTCTACAAACTGATGACTAAGAAATTAACTCAGTAACAGTTTTATGATTTTGCTGTTCAGTAGAACTGAGTCGTCATATTTAAATTAATTTATTTTAAATAATTTCTAAAGTTAGTCATACCAAGACATTCCCAACAAAAAAAGTGGGCATTTCCGCAATCGACGGCATGTGAGGTGACAGGAATAGATTTGTTGGAAACTACATTTCCTGACTGCTCGGCTTCGGGTAGTCGGACAGCCCTTCCACATCCGGCTATTGGGCACCATTTAATGCACTTATTACTTTCGACGAAAGCCTTAAAATTACAAACGAATTATCGAACGCTTTGACTGTTCGATACGTCACCTTTATATCGAACTGCAGATACCTCCTGGCCATTTCTGGACTGACCAGTTTCTCGATAAGTTCGACTGGAACCAAAATATGACATTGATAAGCTGGGCATAGTATATGATGGGCGTCGCCGTCTTGAATTTTCGTTGTAAGATAGCTCTCCCAGCAGGCTTTGCAGAAGGCGTGTTTGCAGGACATCAAGATCGGTTGCTCCCGATTGGCGATTGTAAGGTAACATATTTCACACTGCGAAATGTGTATAAAAAAATAAACAAAGAATTTTTATTAGAAAATGTTTCGCTTCGTTTTCTGTCAAATTTCTTCGTACCATAATTTCTGGACTGGATGTGAAATCTTCGCAAACGTCGGGTGAACTGTTTGATTCTACAGAGCCGGCGTGTTGAAGAACGGAAGTTGGTGCTTGAACCCCGGCTAGCTGACAACAGTCCACCGGGTCTTTCATCCATTTTTCAAGCAATACTTCCCTGGACCATTCTAAAAAGATGAATATGTTGTAATTACAAAATTTATTACTAGTCCAGAAATGATTATGCAGTTTCCTTAGAATGTGCCAAGGACAAAGTTGCTAAACTAAGTTACTTCAGTGTTCAACATACCATTATTCCTGAGTAGTGCTTCGGCAGTAAAAAGCGGTATTTTTAGCATATCTGAAGTATCTACAAGCAATTGGTCTTTGGCTTCTTGCAAGTCTTGACTCCTGAGACCACTGTATACTTCTTCCTGTTCACTGAGAATTTCATCTTCGTTCACTACATCCGGATTATCTGCCTAAAATTACAAACATAAAAAGACCATTATTTTTAGGTAAATGATTTCAATAAAAATATCCCAATATATACTTACAAACACCATTCTACTTTCTAGAAGTCTGGCGATGTCGTGATGGGAAGCTCGCATCGCCATGTCGCATGGTGTTAGTTTATCGTTGTTTTCTATGAAAAGAGGAGCACCGTGAGCTAAAAGTAGCTCAACGCATCTCTTTAATCCAGTGTTTGCAGCACAATGCAGTGCGGTATTGCCATCCTATAAATGCAAGTTCAATTGCGTGCACAAATTGAAATTAAAATTAAAAACTATTTCGGAAAGTGTATCGGAAATTTAATCATTCATAAAAAAGGCAATTAGAAAATTAATTATTATGATTTCTTTAATGGATATTTGAGATTTTGTTTCAAAGTGGGGAACGATTTTCTCAAATACCATATTAATAAAAAAATCAAATAATAAAAATATTAATGAATATCCCGGTGAATCGTTACGCGAGTAGCCGAAGACATTACCTTGTCCAGGGCGCCCATGTCGATTTTTTCTCTGCCTCCGGTAGTTAAAGGGACGCCTTTCCAATAAAGAAGAAGTTGGACACAGGCGGCTCGTCTTTCCTGCGCACTAAAACTTTTGGTGTGGTTCAACTGGCAGGCGCAATGCAAAACCGTCTCGTTCAAACCGTTCTTCTTGTTTGGATTACCTCCTAAGTCGTTCAGGAACGTACGCAGCAGATGCTTCATCCCTATAAGTGGATAGAGGTATAAACGATAACAATCTACTTCGCTTATATTCTTTTGTCGCACCAACAATTTCTAGTTCGGATTACGTATTGCCGTGGCATATATTTACGTATAATTGTCGTTGCGCGTTCGATAATTACTTTGGAAAATGTGGAAACTTCCTTCAACAATGCTGCTGTAAATGGCATGTGGTATGATAACCTTCGACATTTATACGAACTGTTAAATATTCATTGCAAGGCAATATATATCCAGTAAATCTATCAAAAAATAAGCAAAAATCTACATAAAATAACGTAAGTTGGGTGTTAGTATAATTTGTTAGAGGGAACAAACTTCCGTATTTTCGTTTCGTTCGTTTTTGCCTTTACCTCCCTATTCGTTCACTTTTATCGAATTTTATCTATTATCAAACTTAGAGATCATTTAATTATCTACATCTTTTCTTTAAAACTTTTTTCTCTACTAACAATACTTTCGTAGTTATTGCTTAGTTTATCGATCGAACTCGGCGTTATCGTCGTTGCGCGTTTTCACGGACGCGCTGTTACAAATGTTAGTGCTGCTTAGTCCAGTCAGTATGTGAATCAAGCTAGGTGCTGAGTGTGTTTTCGACATTATGCTCAGAATACTCCCCTCTAACAAATCATAATATTACCCAAATTACGTTATAGCATGTAGATTGATTCACCTACTGACTGGACTAACCAGCACTAAAATAGGGTGTCCGTGAAAACCCGTAACGACGGATAGCGCGGAGTTCGATCGATAAACTAAGCAATAACTACCAAAGTCTTGTTAGTAGAGAAAAAAGTTTTAAACAAAAGATGTAGATAATTAAATGGTCTCTAAGTTCGATAATAGATAAAATTCGATAAAAGTGAACGAATAAGGAGGTAAAGGCAAAAAACAGAAGAGAAAAAGGAAGTTTGCGAATTTCTAACGAAATAACTCGACAAGTATTGGAGTTGGAAAAAAAAGTTTCGAATAAAAAAGTTATAAGAGAAAAGGTCTCTATAGTTTTTTGTGTAAAATGATTCGTTCTCGAGATATCGAATTGAACGCGTTACTTGCGTTACAGCGGCGCCACTGACACTCGAGGAACCCCTCAAATCCGGCATTATGCTCAGAATACATCCCTCTAACAAATCATACAATCACCCAAATTATGTTATTTTATGTAGATTGATTCACCTATTTACTGGACTAATAGATGAAGTTTGAAATTGGTAGATGATTTTCTGTTTTGACAAAAAGAACTGTAATCATCTTTATTCAGTTTTTTTGTTTGTTCTTTTGTGGATTTTTCTGCCAATTGAAATTGTAATTCTATGTTTATACACAACAATTATTAAGTTTGTTTGTTCAATATAAAGACTTCAACTGAAGAAGGACAAGTAAATAATAATTAAAAAATATTTTTAACGTGTTCTTTGATGATGAATGATTTTTCAATTAATTTTCATTAACTTACCATGTTTGGCAGCATAATGTAAAGCAGTGTTGTGGTTGTGATTTTCGCCGTAGCTCAGATTTGGGTCAAGATTCTTTCTTAACTCTGGAGAACTTTGATAAATTTGCATAGCGGCAAACTCATCGCCATGCTGCAGGTACTTTTTGAATTTCGAGGAGGTACTTCCCATCTTAGGGAACGATTTTTGTTCTTTTTCTACCAATAAGTCCAATAATCACTGACGCTTTGTCGATCGAGATTGTGTCAGTGTCTTTCGACGGACGAGACATGGGATATGTTTTCATTTGCCGTTCGTTCTGTCAGGAAACGCCACCAAACAGCCATTTTGTGCGCTAAATTTTTTTAAGAAATTCAGTTATATTAACGACAATTGCCTGAAATGTGCATTAAATTTCAATTTGTTTTATATGTCTGTCACATAAGAACTTTATATTTATTTCGCGTCCGAGTGAAATAAAGAGAAATATAAATAACACTGATAAGAACATATCATTGTAAACATTGCAATATTTTTGTTGACTACAGATAAAGAATTATATATATATATATTTTGTACATACATTGTTTATAAACTGATATATAAAAATGTGATAAAGGTGTCATAAATCCTTGTCAGACTAACTTATTTTAGAGAACATTTCAGAACAGTACGATGTGTTATTATTTTTTTTAACGGCACCATAAAACATAACTCTGAACTTGATAAATTAATCATGTTTCAACCTTACTTGAAACGACCCGTCGCCTTTCCCCAAAAAATAGGAAATATGTTCTAATTTTATGAAAATAGAGCAATACATAGTAAAAAAATATGAACAAATTGCAATAAATATTGCAGAATTTCTATCAAATAAACCTGTACACCACTGATAAAACCAAACGAATAACGTGAGTAGATTTAACAATTAATTGAGTAGAAATAGAAAAAATTATCAACTTTTCCGCCAACGTTTAAGAATATGTGTTTTATGAGAAGATTTTAAAATTCGACAAATATGACTACCGATGTGCTTACAACGAAATTTGAAAACTTGTTTTTCAGACAAATTAAAATTTAATTTTTCAATTTAATAATCGCTCGAAAACATAATTGTTGAAAACACTTGCGTCGACTAAAATTGTCGACAATGTTGGGAATAACAACAAGTGTTTTTTTACACTGTTATCTTTGTTTTTGTGCATTCAGTTTGCTTCAACAGTTTGACTAAACAATTTAAAATGAAAAAATGAAATCCGTTTAATTCTATTTTTTCTGGAAAACGACTTAAAAATTATTCTTAATTATTATTCTTAAAAGTCTTCGACAGAGTTTCGTGCGATGATCAGCACTTAAAGCAAAGTATAAATTAAGCAAACAAAAGGCAACGAATAAGTTTGCGCGTCTAGTGCATACAGAGAAAATGCAAAAACACTTTTGTTCATCATTGTCAGAGTTTGCTGAATGGATGGTACTTGTGTGTGTAGTTAATCAAAATGCATAATTATAACAATAAAAAATGAGACACAATGTTTTAAATAGAATAATTACAAGAAAACAATGCATCGCAAATACAACGATTCCCAAAAAATAATATAAATCTGTTTATAAATTCTACACTGATTATTTGACACACAAGCTTGACTTGCATTAGTCGCTCATATCCGCAGACCAACGTTGGTTTCTGGGTTATTACCCGTCGTCAGTACGGCTGTTATGTTATAAACAATACGCAGACACCGACTAATGCATTACGCACCATGGATAGGTGCGCCGAGCATTAGTCGTAAATTAAAAACTACACTGATTATTTAATAATGTTTCATTTCATGTTTAATAATAATTTCAGTATTTTTTGGAAAGTTATAATAACAAAAATTAACGAATTCGCCGCCGACGAGTTTCAACTAGTTAAATACTGTTGATTAAAAATTGTAAAATTAAACCCGATTTTTGTTTTACACACCAACTTTTATAAAATTTGTATTTACAATTGTCAGAGTTTGAGTTTGTTCGCAGTTTTAAGATTGTTTGAATGTTGAACTAAAACAAGAGCGTCCGAATAAATGAAAAAGTTTATTTAGTTTTGAAATATTAGATTTATGTAATGTAGGTTTTGAATGTAAGCCGTTGAGCTTTTAAAACTTGTTAATTACGCTACAGGTTTACTTTTGTTTTGCAGTAATTAAAATTTAGAGTACATTATTTATCTATGAAGATAAATCCGCTTTTATAAATTTAAATAAATACATTTTTAAGTTAATTATTGTGAGATAAGGTTAGTTAACCTTGACAATTTGCACAAAGATAATTAATTAATTTTGAAATTATTTGAACTGCAGTTCAATTATCAGTTTGTTTAAAAAAATTTGCGTAATTGAATTAAATACAAAGATAATTAATACGAATCGAATAAAAAAATTTACGAATAATCGAAAAATGGAAACTTAATTTTATTGCTAATTAATTTTCGTACGTATTAAAATGAAAACTTTTGGATGTACTGTAATCGCAGTACATAGCGCGATAAAATGTATTGGAAATATTTTCAAATTTGTTATCTCAACAGGTGTGTGTATACGTACAATTCAGATAAGAAAAATACAGGAGGAAAATATCGAGATGTAACTACAAAACTCACCCATAAATCATTTTAATTTATATTTGAAGAGATTGGACGCATTAATTTATATAGATTATACACTACGACAATTCGTGACTATATGTGAAACTCATGCTATGAATATGAAATAAGATTGAGTTTTTTTAACGATAGATGGTGCTGTCAGCTGTGTTTACATCACGAATATATAAATAAACAAGTCGTTAAATTAAAATTATCGGCCGAAGTTTGTATGATGCCTTTTTTATTTATGTTTAATAACGTTTCTTTTAGCATATAACGTTTCATCCAGAAAGTATGAAGAATATTCATGGCTTTCAAATTTAATATTAGTAATATTCGTAAGTTCATAATAGTTTTAAATGAAATAACGTAAATCAGTTTTATGTATGCTTTTAGTGGTTTGAATTAATAGTGTAAACTGTTTTCATACTGAAATTAAATAGTCTATTTTGAAAAAATATAGTATTAAACACAGATAATCGGCAGAGCAGAATGTGTCAGTGGTATAGAATCAAGGGGTAGGTTTCTATACCATTAGGGAAGTTGGACATAAATCCAGGAGTGCATTTAACTAAGATATTTGAAAATTATTCGAAGGATTAAATTCATGAATACTTGATAAAGCGTAATCCAGATATAGTCTAATACACGCGAATGGAGAGTTGTTAAAATAACCTAGAATCTATATGTTAAATAATTTTATATTATTTCTTCAGTATAATTCAATTATTTTCTTCCCTCCAATCTTACAAAGAAGATAACACCAATGCATAAACATCTACATTTTTTAATTAACCCATCATCTTTAAACAGCCTGCGATATAAATGGTAACCAATTTTTTTAATAACGTGGTAAAAAGTGGTGTCAAAAAAATGCACACAGATGAAGAAGAAAACATTAAAATAAAAGAAATATAGCTAGGAGAGGAAAAAATCAGAATAAAAAAAATCAGCACTATTCTGTAACTTTATAAGCAAGTTAGCATACAAATGTCATCGCTATAGATACAACTTTTGATTGGTCAAAAAAAAATTTTAAAAAATATTGTCAACAGAATATCCTATATGAGAGAAAAGTACCAAAGAACACAGATCTTGATTCGTATCTAAAGGTGCGCCAACGCACTGAGTAAGACAAGAATTACACCAACCCACAATACGTTGATACATTATATACGAAGAAATTGAAAAATTACTGATAGATTTTGCAAAGGAAAAAATATTCAGATAAGAAGCACAGATTTTTAAAGGAAGGAATTATATAATGGAAAATGGGAAGGTATAAATGGCAGAATGTGAACCAAATGGATGATGATGATGATGATAACTTTGTAGAATTTCGAAACTACTCAGCACTGAAATTTGAAATTTATCTGATCGATAAAAGTACAAATTAAGTCGTAGAGACCTATGAGCATTTTGAAATATTTTTTGTCAAATTTAGACTGTCAAACTTTTTTATTGTAAAATCGTCGAAATTTAAAGTATAAATTCCAGTGATCAATTTGAATTGAAGATGGATTGTCCGAAACTACCATGGGTAACGAAGCTTAGAAGTAGAAACGTATTTCTTATATTGCAAACATTTTAGATGATAGATTTCCACAGCACGCAGGAAGGAAAAATTTTGAATGGTCAATTCGATGCAGCTTTTGCCGAGGATTACAACGAACATTTATGCAGATTGAAAATTGATTCAGAAGTACCCAAGAAACGACTCAGTGGAATTATTTGCACTTTCGGTTAGAACAAATGTAATTGAGCCAAATCAAGATTTCGTAATTCTTTTATTAAAAAAAAAAAAAATTAAAATTAAATGAAAAAACACATATAATATCAATAATAACGAAGGACGAAGCGTGCAGAAGACGTCCTTTGCTATCCAATGCTAGATAAATGTGGTGTGAAATCAATAATTTCCATTTCCCACAAGTTTTAATTTTTTAACCTGAAACACTATTTTTTCTGTAAGAATGGGACATAAAAGTGAATGATTAATAAAATATTTTTGAGGGCATTTAAGTGAAACAAATGCGCAAATTAATATAGAGCTAAATTAGTACTAGGGCTAGATGGATGAAATTAAGAAGTAAAAGTATAGACAATCAAGATACAAACAAAAAATACATTCGCATGATCAGTGGCGGCCAGATAGATATTACCACCCGGGCTCAGGCTTTGCTCCCTCTTTATTGCCGATCCGTTAAATCCGCCACTGGACATGATAATAACACTGTTAAAGAAGTTTGAAAAAACAATATGTAATTAATTATATAAAAACTTTTTGACTTAGGTCCAAGTTGTAATGACATCGATACCCTTGTTAAAATGATGGAAGAAGGTATGTCCATCATTAGGATAAAAATGTCTCACTACACCGTTGAAGAATGTACAAATCTTTTTCAACTAATCAAGGAAGCTGTCGACAACTACAGTTTGAAAATTAAAAGGATGTACGCGCTTGGCATTGCAATCGATATCAAAGGACCAGAAATCAGAACCGGCAGCTTCAAAGACGTAAGTCATAAATGATGTTTTTGTGAAAATTTCGGTCCTTTATGTGCAGAGGGACGTCACTGAAATTGAATTGGTAGAAGGGAAAACCACTTGTTTAACGACCGACCCCGATTATGAGGAATTTGTGACACAAGATATGATTTACGTCGACTACCAAAAAATAGACGATGTGATCGAGCCTGGAAATCAGATACTTATAGATAACACCGAAAATGGGCAAATTCGATTATCAGCTATTGAAATCGGTTAGTTTTATTTTTCAACTCATAATTGGGAAATGCAAGAAAACAATATTTATATTATATAATGTTTATATATACAGGGTGGACCATCGTATAGCATATTCGCGAAAAACTATATTTCTAATCATCTTAGGAACTCGAATTTAGCGGTCAATAATCTACAGTGGAAGTACTACAAAATAGCTATTCTATTTTCTCAAAAAGACGCTCCGACCGGCGTCAGGACGCCAAAAAGTAAAAAAATTATAATTTTATAAATTTTTTTATCAAGTCACTAGAATCAAAATATCACAGACAACGCATTTTTGATATTAAAAATTTTGAAGGGGTCATAGATTTCAAATTAATTGGCCTTTTATAATTTTCTGTACGAATACGTGAGTAATTTATTGCGACAACCTTCAATGACCCTAAATCTTGGTTGACAATGGTCGCTTAACCGCAAACAACCCATTATAAATCATAAATGTTACAGCCGAAGAACTGC